>JXCR01132614.1:10109-30170 GCA_002079205.1 Phalaenopsis hybrid cultivar
GGGAGTTAACCAAGTAATCATAGGAAAACCAAATTTTATTGTTGAATTCAAATCAGCAATTACAACTACAGAAGCAGAAATAAGAAATAGCATTGGACACGACATGAAACACGTGACTAGGGCGAATCTAAGGTGATGGTGGGAGCGTGGAAGGGCGGTGGCAAGATGTGGAAATTGAGCAAGTGGCGGTATGGCTGGCAGTTGCTTGCTGTCCTGGCAACAGCTAGCAGGAAGAGGCGGCTGGACAGCAGCAGAAAAACAGTGGCGACATGCTGTCCCAGGACAGCAAGAAGTAGGGAGGCCGGTTGAAACAGCGGCAAGGCTATAGGAAGGCGGTTCTGGGTTGCTGCAACTGCAGCAAATCTGCCGGACTGGGTTTTTGGGCTGTTGGAACATCAGCAAGGCTGCTGGGAGGCGATTTTGAGTGGCGGCAGTGAGGAAGGGTTGGTCGGGAGCAATGCAGGGAGGACAGGGAAGGGAGGAGCTGCTGGGAATGGGAAAACTGCAGGGAAAACAACAAGGAAAGCTGTTCGGAGGTGGTTGCAACAAGTTCCGGCGACGGGGAGCGATGTGTGAATGATGGGAAAGGGTAGAGGGATGGCTAATAACCACTTCGGGTGTGAGATAAAGTCAGAGCATCACTCGACCTTGATACAGCCGTAAACGGGAAAACAAAGACGTCAATGGCTGTCCTGAACAAACACACGACAAAAACTAACCCTGGACTCTTATGGAAGCAAATTTATAATATTAGGATAACTACGAGTGTGCCCAAGGGACCGGCTGACACCAAAGCAAGGAAAGACATCGAGTTGGTCCAGGTTAGCAGGCGGAACGCCTGCTTCACATGTGGGACACCCCAAGTCACAAGTATTAGGGTCTCTACAATAGTTGTATCCTTTTAGGATTGATCATCCAAAACCCAGTCAGTAGCACATGCAATGTTTGCTTAGCAAATTGTATCCAACTAACTCGGCCACATTACTGCTAGGCTTGGTGACAACTAAAGTCAGCTATGCAGGATACCCAATAACCTAGCCGAGTTAATTCGATAGGCTTGAAAGCTTTCCTACTCGGCTCTACCATAGTACATTTCATCTCTCATAAGGAAGCATGATCGAGCCAATTGAATTTTGAGCGAGGAAAATGGTTAAATGGGTCGACACTTGTTACTCGATTTTCAAGCATCCAAGAACATGTGTCATACTAGCTCATATGAAATTAACTCCTCATAGTAAAAGTTGCTCAGAGAGTAAAAATAACTATCCTACCACTCAATTTTTAAGGAAGCTATATTCTCTTGTTTAAATATTTAGGTTTGGTTATAAATAGATTTTTCACTGCATAGCTTCTAGAGGTCTGTCTTGCTTTGTCATATTAAACATTTAATATACTCTATTACATGATATTTAATGTTGTATTTTTTTTTGAGCAGGATGAGCCCTTTAACCCAACACTTGAGATTCTTTACTTTGTTTTCAACTAATGTTCTATGCATTTGAGCACATTTGACACTGCATTTGATTTTTCATTTTAATTTTATTAAGAAATTTGAACTTGAAAACCTCTTGGCACATCTTGAATAGTTGCTAGGCATATATTACACAAACTCTCTCACTTTTATGGTGAAATTTATCATTTGGAAGTCCCGTGACATAAACCACAATTATGATTTTTAGATGCAAGTGAATTCTGAAAGAAGATATTCTTTTTTTCATTAACTTAATCTATGTATGTTTGAATGTTGTTTTACTGCTACGATATTTTTCTAGATTTGTCATGTCCTATATTAATGTGATATTGTGTTTGTGCCTATTTTTCATGCTCGTGCATCATTGGTGATGATAGTATTTTGGTACTTTTCTAAAAGCTGATTTGCTGGCTNAGAGGAGCTGCTGGGAATGGGAAAACTGCAGGGAAAACAACAAAGAAAGCTGTTCGGAGGTGGCTGCAACAAGTTCCGGCGACGGGGAGCGATGTGTGAATGATGGGAAAGGGTAGAGGGATGGCTAATAACCACTTCGGGTGTGAGATAAAGTCAGAGCATCACTCGACCTTGATACAGCCGTAAACGGGAAAACAAAGACGTCAATGGCTGTCCTGAACAAACACACGACAAAAACTAACCCTGGACTCTTATGGAAGCAAATTTATAGTATTAGGATAACTACGAGTGTGCCCAAGGGACCGGCTGACACCAAAGCAAGGAAAGACCAAATCGAGTTGGTCCAGGTTAGCAGGCGGAACACCCGCTTCACATGTGGGACACCCCGAGTCACAAGTAAGTATTAGGGTCTCTACAATAGTTGTATCCTTTTAGGATTGATCATCCAAAACCCAGTTAGTAGCACATGCAATGTTTTGCTTAGCAAATTGTATTCAACTAACTCGGCCACATTACTGCTAGGCTTTGGTGACAACTAAAGTCAGCTATGCAGGACACCCAATAACCTAGCCGAGTTAATTCGATAGGCTTGAAAGCTTTCCTACTCAGCTCTACCATAGTACATTTCATCTCTCATAAGGAAGCATGATCGAGCCAATTGAATTTTGAGCAAGGAAAATGGTTAAATGGGTCGACACTTGTTACTCGATTTTCAAGCATCCAAGAACATGTGTTATACTAGCTCATATGAAATTAACTCCTCATAGTAAAAGTTGCTCAGAGAGTAAAAATAACTATCCTACCACTCAATTTTTAAGGAAGCTATATTCTCTTGTTTAAATATTTAGGGTTGGTTATAAATAGATTTTTCACTGCATAGCTTCTAGAGGTCTGTCTTGCCTTGTCATATTAAACATTTAATATACTCTATTACATGATATTTAATGTTGTATTTTTTTTTGAGCAGGATGAGCCCTTTAACCCAACACTTGAGATTCTTTACTTTATTTTCAACTAATGTGCTATGCATTTGAGCACATTTGACACTGCATTTGATTTTTCATTTTAATTTTATTAAGAAATTTGAACTTGAAAACCTCTTGGCACATCTTGAATAGATGCTAGGCACATATTACACAAACTCTCTCACTTTTATGGTGAAATTTATCATTTGGAAATCCCGTGACATAAACCACAATTATGATTTTTAGAAGCAAGTGAATTCTGAAAGAAGATATTCTTTTTTTCATTAACTTAATCTATGTATGTTTGAAATGTTGTTTTACTGCTACTGTATTTTTCTAGATTTGTCATGTCCTATATTCATGTGATATTGTGTTTGTGCCTAGTTTTCATGCTCGTGCATCATTGGTGATGATAGTATTTTGGTACTTTTCTAAAAGCTGATTTACTGGTTAGATTGTTCTATTAGCACCAGTATTTTTTTCCCCCCCTAACCTTAAGAGATATTTTTGCTGGCGCTTATGTGTCGATATACCCTTCAAAAACAGTCTAGAAATATATTACGAATTTAATGTTTCCTTTTTTCATTTCTACGACTCATGATGAAATGTCAGGAAATGTATTAAAAAAAGAACTGAGCAAAAGTTGAGAAGAAACGCACAGTAAAATCATGCTGTCCAATGAAAATGTTTGAGATAAGTTGCTTGCTACCAGAGCCGGGTTGAATATATAAAACACAACCTGCTTGTAAACAGAATAGCAACCTTAGAATTCAAGGATTGAAAGGCATATATTTCTATAAAAATGTTAGTAATAATACAGACGATGCTATTTTCATGGTCAGTTTATTTAACTTTATAGAACCTGCTTGTAACACCTCAAATGCAAAGAGAATGTTAGCTAAGTTAAAAAAATGAATGTTGTGTTAGTGTTGAGTTTAGTCTTATATCAAATAGTTGAAAATATAATGGCATAGAAATTATAAGTGATTGGCCCTTCTCAACTAGCTTAAGATTTTGACTAATGATGTGACTAAACTAACTTCGAGCCCCTTTGGTTCGTATTCTCTTGAAAGCTGATGATTTAGTTGGGATTGAAGGGGCTACTGTGATTTGTAGCTCCTAATTAGCGTGCTTCTAACTAGTTGAGCAAGTTTCAATAACAAGTGATTTTCACAACGACTCCATGTGGCTGTGCTGGTTCTTAATTTTATGATATTTTATGATCTTAAAATGCTTTTGTTTGTGAGTGAAGAGGTCTAACGAGATAAGGAGATTATTGAGGCATGTGAGAATATTCAGTCCTATCATATAGAATAAAAATATTTTGATGTGAAAGTATCAAGTGAGTGGTCTTTTCCTACACGATTGATGTTTTGGGTTTGAAGATTTTTAACTATTGGTTCATCGGACTTAACTTTCATACCATTTTAGTTGGCACTCTCGAACAATAATTATTAAGTTTTCTTCAAAAAGGCTTATGGAAGATGTTGATGAGGATTTAGTGTGATCAAATGGATAATGCTTTTTTTTGTCATCGATTTGATGCCAGCCATCACGACTATTCTTGTGATGTTGCATTGTGATGCATGCCACATTTGATGTAACAACCCAATGATACCGGAGTATAACCCATACCATGATGCATGATATAATTTTACCAACGACTTAAACAAGGTTACAATGAAGACTTAAAAGAAGAAAAGATAACACACAAAGCCAAAACATAAAATAAAGAATTATAAATAAAAACTCGACAAAAGGAGACACAACAAGCTGACGAGGCGGAAGTCCAGAGAGGTGGTGCTAGATCGGTGGCTGCGGTGAAGGTCGGAGAGATGTTGGACAGTTGTGGAAGAGTATGACAGCAAGTTAGCGATTGTCAAGGCGTTAAACCGCAACCGGAAGGAGCAACTAGGGCTGCAGTAGGGAGGGGCTGGAAGGAGCAATGGATGGTACAACTTGCAGGGAAGTTGTAGGAAGGCAACATGATTGCTGTGACCTGCAATGGAGCTGCAGGGAAGAGTTGGAAGGAGCAGTTGGAGATGCGACCTGCAAGGGAGCTGCAGGAAAGGAGACTATTGGTGGCTAAAGGGATGCGACAGCCTGCTAGAAGAGGAGGGGCGGTGGCCTGTTGGTGGCTAAAGGGTTGTGGCAATCTGCAGGAAGAATAGGGGCCAGGTCGTCCTGCCATAGAGCTGGGGAGCGGGTGAACAACAACGAGAAGAGTGGAAGGATGGATAAATTTCTCGACGAGATCGAGCTACAACTGAAGAACCACCCGGACCCGTGGATACGATCACAACCTCGGACGAGGGACAACTGAAGCACTACCTCGACGTCGGATACGACCCTCGAAGGGAAAATACCAAGGCTCAAACTTGAATTCAGATATCAAAACAAGATTCACCACTCTAAGCACATCATCTTTTATTTATAAAAGAGGCTAAACTTATCTTAGGTAATGAAAATAAGAAAGGAGAATAAAATATAATGATGTTTTTAGATTTTAGGAAATGATTTAAATTAGGAAAGGTTTTAAAAAAAGAAGGGAGAAAAATATCTAATAACGATTTCATATTTTAGGAAATGATTTAAAATATGAAGGTGTTAGGAAGAAAAGTGAGAAAAGAAGGGAAGGAAAAATGAAAGGAGGAAAAATGGAACGGAGGGAAAAAGGAAAGCAAGGAAGAGGAAGGAGGGTGCAGAGCCTCCCTTCCTTGAGGACTGACTGGTCCTCTCCCGAGCTCCGCATCAGTCTCCCGGGGTTTGGGGTGCTTCGACCTCACTTGTCAAAACTTCCGGTCCATTGTCTTTAATCATGACAGCACCTGAATCTACTGTCGACTGTGCTACTTCCTAACACAATTACGAGCGCACCTACATCTTGGTCCGATCTATTGGGACTAAAATCTCTTGCATGGTGGTGGCCATGGTGGTAGAGAATCGGTTTTCACTAAAATTGGTCTCACTGTTTTGTTGGTAAGGGGTCCTGTCTCATCGGGCTCTACCGAAGGAAGTAGAATGAGGCATTTGTCGTTCTTTTGTGAAGGAATACGTGTTTCTGAATCCATCGTGTTGAGTTTTCCAGTCAAATAGCCACGGTCTTCTTAGCAGAATGTAGCAGACATCCATAAGGACCACATCACACCATGTCTGATCCTGCAGCTAACTCCATATTGAAAACTCTATTAGGCATTGCTGGTTGATACTAACCCTGTTTTTGTTCTCAGCCACTTCAGTGAATATGGTTAAGAATACCTATGAGTCGTCTGTTCCAATTTCTCTACCATCTGGGTCGATGCCACATTCGTACTGCTACCCTGATTGATGATAAGACCATATACCTTTCTGTTCACTGTGCAGTGAGTGTGGAAAATGTTGTGGCAAAGACACTGTGGATTCCTTGTGTCATCGGCATGCAAAATCTATCGAATAACAAGTGCTTCTTCCTAATTTGGTGAAAGCTGATGCTCTTCACCCTATTCCTCAGCTTCTTGCTCCTCGCTAACCTCTTCTACGACGCGCTGCTCGGTAAAAGCTACAACTCTGCTAGTCGAGCAGCTGGAGGCCATGTGCCCAAATCAATGGCATATGAAGCGTTTTCTGGCAGGCACATTAATCAGTTTCTTCTCACTGGGGGTGGCTTTCTTCGTATCCAAACCAATTTTCTCTACTTTTTTGTGGCGCATTCTTGTTGGTGTCTCCAACTGTGGGTGGTTGCCTGGCTAGTGGTGGTTGTCGACTCTGCTTCTGCTGTCACTCTACTTTCAATGCTAGTGTCTGGACCACATTGCTAATATTAGACTTCAAGCCTCCAATACATCTGGCTACTGTATTTTCCTCTAGCTCTGTTAGGTCGCACTTTAGCTGTAAGTGGTTGAAATGAATTGTGAACTTTCCCACTGAAAGGTTTCTTTGCTGCAGATTGTGGAGTTTAGAAAACATGTTCTAGGGTAATGAGGGGGAAAATTTTTCTTATGCATTGTTTTCTTTATCTTCTCCCATTTGGTAATATTTTCGCTGCCTTCGCGCNGTTTTCTCTAGCTCTGTTAGGTCGCACTTTAGCTGTAAGTGGTTGAACTGAATTGTGAACTTTCCCACTGAAAGGTTTCTTTGCTGCAGATTGTGGAGTTTAAAAAACATGTTTTAGGGTAATTTGGGGGAAAATTTTTCTTATGCATTGTTTTCTTTATCTTCTCCCATTTGGTAATATTTTCGCTGCCTTCGCGCTTCCTCAGTTGTTGTACATTCTCTCATCATAAGGAGACACTTTTCTTCAAATTGATAGCAACTAATTTGACCCGCCTCTCTTTAGGCACCTCTTTGTATTCAAAGATCTGCTTAACTGCCTGTAGCCATTCGATACATTCATCCATCCATGCTCCCCTCAAACTCGGGCAAATCTACCTTAATCTCGTGGTTTTGGTGCCCTCCAAATGACATCTCTTCTCAGAAAGTTTCCTTGTGGGAGCGACGTAGGTATTCCTCTTTAGGATTCATCTGATATTGAATTCCGAAACGTCGTGGCCTGTCTTCTTCATCGCTGAAACTGTCCCTATGTAAGGGATTCAAATCCTCTTCTCTCTCTCCCCTTTGACTCTCCATGTCTCGGTTGAAGGTAACTTCTTCCTGTACCATCTCTTCATTCTCTGCAATTCTTTGTTGGAGGCGACAGAGTTCTCTCCGTATCTCTTCTTGGGTAGGCTCCCCAAGGAGAAATATGTCGGAGAGATGTTGGACGGCTGGGGCTGCAGTAGGGAGGGGCTTGAAGGGGCAGCGGACGGTACAACCTGCAAAGAAGCTGGAGGAAGGCGACGTGATGGCTGCGGTCTGCAGGGGAGCTCCAGGGAAGAGCTAGAAGGAGCAGTTGGAGGTGCAACCTGCAGGGGAGTTGCAGGAAAGGAGACTGCAGGTGGCTGAAGGGTCGCGACAGCCCGTTGGAAGTGGAGGGGCGATGGCTTGTTGGTGGCTGAAGGGTTGTGGCACCATACAGGAAGAGTAGGGGGTAGCGCTGGCCTGCCGTAGGGCTAGAGAGCGAGTGGACAACAACGAGAAGGGTAGAAGGATGGATAAANTGGAGGGAAAAAGGAAAGCAAGGAAGAGGAAGGAGGGTGCAGAGCCTCCCTTCCTTGAGGACTGGCTGGTCCTCTCCCGAGCTCTGCGTCAGTCTCCCGGGGTTTGGGGTGCTTCGACCTCACCTGTCGAAACTTCCGGTCCATTGTCTTTAATCATGGCAGCACCTGAATCTACTGTCGACTGTGCTGCTTCCTAACACACTTACGAGCGCACCTCCATCTTGGTCCGATCTATTGGGACTAAAATCTCTTGCATGGTGGTAGAGAATCGGTTTTCACTAAAATTGGTCTCACTGCTTTGCTGGTAAGTGGTCCTGTCTCATCGGGCTCTACCGAGGGAAGTAGAATGAGGCGTTTGCCGTTCTTTTGTGAAGGAATACGTGTTTCTGAATCCATCGTGTTGAGTTTTCCAGTCAAATAGCCACGGTCTTCTTAGCAGAATGTGACAGACATCCATGAGGACCACATCACACCATGTCTGATCCTGCAGCTAACTCCCTATTGAAAACTCTATTAGTCATTGCTGGTTGATACTAACCCTATTTTTGTTCTCAGCCACTTCAGTGAATATGGTTAAGAATACCTCTGTCGTCTGTCTCAATTTCTCTACCATTTGGGTCGATGCCACATTCGTACTGCTACCCCCGTTGATGATAAGACTATATACCTTTCTATTCACTGTGCAGTGAGTGTGAAAAATGTTGTGGCAAAGACACTGTGGATTCCTTGTGTCATCGGCCTGCAGAATCTATCGAATAACAAGTGCTTCTTCCTCATTTGGTGAAAGCTGATACTCTTCACCCTATTCCTCAGCTTCTTGCTCCTCGCTAACCTCTTCCACAACGCCCTGCTCGGTAAAAGCTACAACTCTGCTCGTCGAGCAGCTGGAGGCCATGTGCCCAAATCAGTGGCATCTGAAGCGTTTTCTGGCAGACACAGTAATCAGTTTCTTCTCACTGGGGGTGGCTTTCTTCGTATCCAAACCAATTTTCTCTACTTTTTTGTGGCGCATTCTTGTTGGTGTCTCCAACTGTGGGTGGTTGCCTGGCTAGTGGTGGTTGTCGACTCTGCTTCTGCTGTCACTCTACTTTCAATGCTAGTGTCTGGACCACATTGCTAATATTAGACTTCAAGCCTCCAATACATCTGGCTACTGTAGTTTTCTCTAGCTCTGTTAGGTCGCACTTTAGCTGTAAGTGGTTGAACTGAATTGTGAACTTTCCCACTGAAAGGTTTCTTTGCTGCAGATTGTGGAGTTTAAAAAACATGTTTTAGGGTAATTTGGGGGAAAATTTTTCTTATGCATTGTTTTCTTTATCTTCTCCCATTTGGTAATATTTTCGCTGCCTTCGCGCTTCCTCAGTTGTTGTACATTCTCTCATCATAAGGAGACACTTTTCTTCAAATTGATAGCAACTAATTTGACCCGCCTCTCTTTAGGCACCTCTTTGTATTCAAAGATCTGCTTAACTGCCTGTAGCCATTCGATACATTCATCCATCCATGCTCCCCTCAAACTCGGGCAAATCTACCTTAATCTCGTGGTTTTGGTGCCCTCCAAATGACATCTCTTCTCAGAAAGTTTCCTTGTGGGAGCGACGTAGGTATTCCTCTTTAGGATTCATCTGATATTGAATTCCGAAACGTCGTGGCCTGTCTTCTTCATCGCTGAAACTGTCCCTATGTAAGGGATTCAAATCCTCTTCTCTCTCTCCCCTTTGACTCTCCATGTCTCGGTTGAAGGTAACTTCTTCCTGTACCATCTCTTCATTCTCTGCAATTCTTTGTTGGAGGCGACAGAGTTCTCTCCGTATCTCTTCTTGGGTAGGCTCCCCAAGGAGAAATATGTCGGAGAGATGTTGGACGGCTGGGGCTGCAGTAGGGAGGGGCTTGAAGGGGCAGCGGACGGTACAACCTGCAAAGAAGCTGGAGGAAGGCGACGTGATGGCTGCGGTCTGCAGGGGAGCTCCAGGGAAGAGCTAGAAGGAGCAGTTGGAGGTGCAACCTGCAGGGGAGTTGCAGGAAAGGAGACTGCAGGTGGCTGAAGGGTCGCGACAGCCCGTTGGAAGTGGAGGGGCGATGGCTTGTTGGTGGCTGAAGGGTTGTGGCACCATACAGGAAGAGTAGGGGGTAGCGCTGGCCTGCCGTAGGGCTAGAGAGCGAGTGGACAACAACGAGAAGGGTAGAAGGATGGATAAATATCTTAGAGGGGTCGAGCTACAGCCAAAGCACAATCCAGTCCCGTGGAGACGATTACCATCTCTGAAAAAGGGACAGCCGGATCATTACCTCGATGTTGGATACAATCCTCGAAGGGAAAATACTAAGCCTCAAATTTAATTTTAGATATAAAAAACAAGACTCCTCACTCTAAGCACATCATCTCTTATTTATAAAAGAGGCTAGACTTATTTTAGGTAATGAAAATAAGAATAAAGAGTAAAATATAATCAGGTTTTCAAATTTTAGGAAATAATTTAAAATAAGAAAGTTTTTAAAATAAAAAGGGAGAATGAGATCTAATCGGGATTTTTAGATTTTAGGAAATGATCTAAAATATGAATGTGTCAGGAAGGAAATATAAAAAGAAGGAAAGGAAGGAAAAATGAAAGGAGGGAAAAAGTAAAGGAGGGAAGAGGGAGGGGGCGACAACCTCCCTTCCTTGAGGACCGACTGGTCTTCTACCGAGCCCCGCATCACACAAAATCTCATCCATCGAGCTTTGCTCGCTTTAGCTTAATGGCCTCATGGTTTTGTCCTATTAGTATAACTTTCTAGGAGTCCACCCATAACAGGACTGCTCTCACACGAGCATGCTTAACTTTAGAGTTTCTGATGAAATTTCAACCATTACATCAAAATGTGCCTTGATGATCAATAGTTCAACTTTATTCTACTAAAGGGGTTTCACAATCTCCCCTACTTAAGCAATGACGTCCTGTCAGTGCTCTTAACCCAGAATCATCCACTAGGCAGATATTTCTATCATCAGACCCGTGTATTGCTCTGATACCATTTGTAATAGCCCAAACTCTCATCTATCGGGATATTGTTCGCTTTGTCCGAATGGCTTCATGGTTTTGTCCCATTGATATAAGTCTTGAGTCACATTTCATAGGATTACTCTTGCAAGAACACACTTAACTTTGAAATTTCTAATGAAATTTTTTACCATTATACCAAAAAGAGCCTTGATGTTTAAAAGTTCAGCTTCATTCTACTGTAGGGGTTTCACATACGAGAATCTCATCTCAAAGTCTACTCTACTTGGGAGTTGGAATGAGGTGGAAATCAATGTGGTCTCAATTTGAGTGCAAAGACTCAAGCAGTTCAACTAAATGGGATCTCTTTCTACGGTTTTTATTACAAATCTTGTTGAACTTTCCATTTACATGCTTTCTCAGTGGCTGTGGTTTCTTATAGAATTGTGGCATTAAAGGTGCGGCAAGAATATTTTGCTGCATGGTAATCTTTATTTTGAGATTTCTTCAGTTTTTTTTTTTTTGATATAGTGTGAGTGTGTGCAAGATGTCGAACGGATTGATGGGCCTGCTGTATTCATTATTTATAGTTTTTCTTGGTATATTAGATTCTATGTTCTCTTTTATGCAGGGTGTGCATGATCCAGTTTGATTCTAAATTGACCCATANGATATAGTGTGAGTGTGTGCATGATGTCGGACGGATTGATGGGCCTGCTGTATTCATTATTTATAGTTTTTCATGGTATATTAGATTCTATGTTCTCTTTTATGCAGGGTGTGCATGATCCAGTTTGATTCTAAATTGACCCATATGTCAAACTAAAAAAAAACGAAGTTACCAAACATAAATTAAAACCCCATTGTCATCATGACAAACACGACTGCACTAGCTAGTTGGTTCGGTTTCAATTTGATTCTCAATTCAAGAACTAAAATCTTTAGGAATTGATTTTTTAGATTTAGATTTTCTATTTGGTTTACAACACCTTTTAATGGTTTTCAATAGATTGGGCTTGATTGGTTTTGATTGATTTTTTCCAAATTTATGGACCATTAAGGTTTGCTTTAAATTTCTTTCTTTTGATTCCATTTTAATTGACTACTATGTAATATAAATTAGTTACGTAATTTATAATTATATTTATTATTTAAAATTAGTTTATTTTAGTTTGTATAATTATATTTATACCGGACTTTAATGACGCTCAAGATCATGGTTAGGGCTATTCAAGATGCAGAGCTGAGATTCTTGATTGAGTTGCATATCATGGAAGAGACACTTGATAAGGAGTTGGCANTTTTTAGTTTGTATAATTATATTTATACCGGACTTTAATGACGCTCAAGATCATGGTTAGGGCAATTCAAGATGCAGAGCTGAGATTCTTGATTGAGTTGCATATCATGGAAGAGACACTTGATAAGGAGTTGGCAGAGATTTTGGTGATCGATGAGTTACTGGATGGGTTTTTGGGGCTGCGGTACTAAGTTTGACTGAAAGTCAAGACACCTGTAGATTCAGATGCAGCTGAATGATGTGTACAAGATGACATTTCTAACTTATGAGTCTCATTACAAATTTCAGATTAAATGGAAAGGATTATCAGATGATTTTGCCTCATGGGAGCTATGCAACTTGATCCATCAACATTTTACTTTTTTCCACTTTGAGGTGTTATTTTGGGGGGAAAATAATGTTAGGCCGATGTCTAAGGGTAATTTAGTCTTTTATTATTTATTATTGTGAGGTATAAATAGGGTTTATTATGCTTAGGGTTAGATTATGTTATGAGATTGTTGCCTTGATTCTTACTGTTATGGTTTGGTAGACACCTCCTACCTCTCAAATTGTATTGGGAGAGATCGCCTACCTCTTGAATTGTAGGTGTTTATCTTTTATGCATTGCGTTGTGTTGTGTTGTTTGATGTGGTGAAGTAAAATATTTTGTTTGTCCTAATTTCTATGGAAAATTCTTCTGATTCGTATCACATTGCAGGCCTCACTACCAACATATAAAATTTTTCTTTAAGTCAAGTGGTACTTTTCTATCACACAATAGGCCTGATGCGTCCTCCACTTCAACCATCCAACCTTAATTCTACTAGTAATATCTCCATCTATTTCACCATCACTTTGAACAATACATCTAAGATATCAAAAACATTTACCTAAAGAAAATTTGAAGCCTTATGCAAACTTAAAAAGGAATGAATGCAGAATGTGGATTCATAAAGCTAACCCAAAAAAGTTGGATAAGGATAACAATACAAATAATGGATTTGGGGATTGGCTCAAATATTTAACAAGNGATCTAAGATATCAAAAACATTTACCAAAAGAAAATTTGAAGCCTTATGCAAACTTAACCCAAAAAAGTTGGATAAGGATAACAATACAAATAATGGATTTGGGGATTGGCTCAAATATTTAACAAGGAAGAACCCATGACACATGGGTGTAGGGGTCCTTCGAGGGTTTGCAAGGATCACAATGCTGTTCGAACAAGTTCCATACATCGAATCTAAAATGTATAGCTACGAACTTAGGTATTTAAAAGTATATGTATAAACCATGAATGTTCCCATTTCATAACTAACAAGTTTGATTCATTTATTTGCCGACAAAGCTAATTCCATCGTTTATCATACCACAATAAGCTTCTCCTCCATGCAAAAAATGGTAATATCATATAGCTCGGTATTAATCTAGGTGAAAATGAATTTTTGCTTGATGAATGACTAAGTTTTATAAAAGAATTGGATTAAAAAGGCTCTAGCCATTGTAGATTAATATTGCCAGGATGGACCTTTAACATGAATAAGCTCCTGTATGTATGTTTTGGCATGAAATTCCTTTGCACAAGTAAATCAAAATTTAAAATGACAAAACAATAATTACAAATATCCAAATAGAAAAGAAAACAAATCAGAAAGAACCATGCAAGCAATGACTTACACTGTTCAAATGCTTCCTTGTGTCTTGGCAAAGAATGCCAACACGGTTTGTTGCGTAAATTGATCCAACGGCAGTCAGCAAAAGCACATTCATGACTGGCATAGATGCAGTAACGAAAATATCCCACAGACCCATTGATTCTCTGTATTTTAATTTTTCCTCTGCATAGAATGAAAATACATTTTTTATTAGATACAGAAATGCAATTCCATTGTTAAAGAAAACTTTATGTTGGTTACTAGACCATTCCCTTTTGAACTAGGATTAGAGTATTCTATACAGCAACAACAACAAAGCTTTAATCCCACTACGTGGGTTCGATTACATGAATCGTTTTTCTCCATTGCGTCCTATTTAGTATCATATTTTCATCTAGTTCTAGTAAATTAAAATCATTTTTTATACAGTAAGCCCAAGTCTTCCTAGGCCTACCTCTGTCTTTCTTAACATAAGTCGAATATAAAACATTTACTCTCCTAATCGGATCATCAGATGGTCGAGTTTAATGTGACCAAACCATCCAAGACGACTTTCTCTAATTTTATCCGTCACAGGAGCTACATTCATTTCGCATTTTGTCTTTAAGTGTAAAGCCACTCATCCACCTAATCATTATCATCTCAACAACACTTAACTTATTGTTATGCTTCTCTTTTAAAAACCAACATTCAGCGCCATAGAACGTTGCAGGTCTCACCACCGTCTTATAAAATTTTCCTTTCAGTCTAAGCGGTACTTTTCTATCACACAAAAAACCCAAAACATTCCTCCACTTCAACCAACCAACTTGAATTCTACTATTAACATCCCCATCTATATCACCATCGCTTTGAACAACGGACCCAAGATATCTAAATCGTTCACAACTTTTAATAATTTGATAACCCAAAGTCAAACTTCTGTCACTAGAGCTGCTACTACTAAAATTACATTCCATGTATTCAGTTTTAGCTCTACTTAAATGAAGGTCTTTAGACTCCAATGTAGACCTCCATATTTCAGGTTTTCTTGGGTTTTTTCTCTCGTTTTATCCACGAGAAGGATATCATCAGCAAAAAGCATACATCAAGGTACATCCTCTTGTAGATGTCCAGTAAGACCATCCATAACTAAAGCAAAAAGATATGGGCTTAAAGCCGATCCCTGATGTAATCTATAATTCAAATAATTTAGAAGCCACAAAATTCCCTCTTTACCTTCTCTCTCCCCCCTTCTTCTCTCTTCACTAGCTTCTCCTCTCTTTCCTACCCAAGCATATCAAGGAAGGGTGAGTTGAACCATCGCAACACGAAGGGGGTGTTTGGCTGCCTATAAGCTTCAGGTTAAATCCAGAATAATGTTTCCTATTGTATAAATCCATCGTTTATCAATAAGGGGGTGTTTGCCAACAAGGCTAATTCCATCATTTATCATACCACAATATGCTTCTCCTCAAATCCATTAAATTAGTTTATTGTGTTTTGCATAAATTCACTATTGTGAATTTTTTTCCTAAGCTAGATCCGTTAAATCCTTGTGAATTTTTTGCCTAAGCTAGATCCATTAAATGCATGTAATAACCAAATTTAATAAATCTGAATTTACGTTAAAAAGTAATGTAAGAGAAGGATAATTGGATTTTGTGAAGTACGGATAATTTCTCTAATTTTTTTTTATTTGGTTGGATTTACGTTAAATAGTGTTGTAAATGCAGCTCAAATCCGGCTACAAAACACCCCCAAAGAGCAGGGAAAGGAAATGAACTAGAAGAATAATAATAAGAGAAAGAAAGAAAGAATTAAGGGAGAAAAAAAAAACTAACATAACCTTATATTAAGGAGGAAGCATAAGGTTAGTAAGTCTAGTGCTTTCAAATTTTATTTTGCAATCCTCATATTCATTTTTTAGTTTATTACAATGAATTATTAGCAAAATGTTAATTGATTAACAATTCATTATCAATTTTCTTGAAGGCTCAACAAAATGGAAAAGGAGATCAATTTCTCATACTTTTGGATTTATAACTATAATATCAATTCACAAAGAACATAGCCAACTGCTTAATAGGATGAATAAGGCATTAAAATGAAGAAATTCTACAGAATTTTATTTTTCTGAGGTTAAAGACATTCAGGTTTAGTTTACATTAATCCTGAAAAGATCAAAAATATGAATTTTGAAGGCACTGCACCAATTATGAAAACTGTGGGTGCTGAATATCTTCTAAGCGAGCAATATGTTCGATCATTTCTCTGTTCATTGTTGAGAACTATTTTCATATTGTAAATTTGTTTTAAAATAGCTCTAAAATCCTTTTCAAAATTCATGAATTTTATTCATTTGACTTTCGTCTAAGCATAGTCCTGCAGCAACAGTTAATGTGAAATCCTATCATCAACTGCACCACTATAAATGTAAGAGCTCAAAATGCTTCTTTTTGTAGTTTTTCCACCTTTTTTCTCATTAATTTCTCTGTTTAATGACTTTCTGCTTACTATTTCACAGTTATATTTGTCCATGAATAAACTGAATTAACCAAAGAAGAAGAAGAAGAAGAAGAAGAAGAAAACTTGCCTTAGAAGATCTTCCTGTGCTGCAGTGAGATTTGGTTCTTCTCATGGGGCAGGAAACTGCAGATATCAAATAAATGAAGGTAAAACTTATCCCTTGGTTAATAGATTAAAGGAAGATTTACATGCACACCACTTAATTCATGTGTATTTACATATCTTTCACCTAAACTTCAACTTTTACTTGTATGCATCCTTATGAGATGTGTATTTCACTTTTAAAAAATTAAAATAGTGGTATATTGATGTCATGCGAAAGATTTGGGTGGTATAAATATAAAAAGTAAAGTTTAGGTGTTAGATATGACAATACATAGGAATTAGATGGTATGTATGTAATTCAATTTATTTGAGTTTTTGGCCGGATTAGTTTTGATAAGTTCAGGATGATTTCATTTGAAATTAGACCAAAACCGAGCATGTAAGCTCTTATTCTATTAATAATGCCTAAAATATGAAAAAAATATTCTTATTTGGCCCCATTTTTTTACCCGTAAATGACCAAGTTCATGTTGTTTAGTGAGTTTAAAAGTTATTTGAAGCTTTAATTTTTAGTATGTCTTTTGCATGTCTTAAACTTAGAACTTATTTTATTTATAACTTTCATACTGGCGCAATCACATAGACCACCCAAAACTTCATATTTACAAATCAACCGCCCTCGTTCATCCATTTTTCAAATTCTCACTCAAATATCAAAATTCATGGTAAAACCCCCAACCCTTGTTTGATTGTGGCACGTGTAAGTACATCGGTTCCGTAGTTACAAAAAATGGCCGAGGGGGGTTGATTTATAAATATCAATATTTCGGGTGGTCTGTACGTAATTATCCCTTTATATTTGCTTGTTAAATAAATAGCTGGTTAGGTTGGTTTTGGCTAAATCATCAGAGAACAAATAATTGTGGAGATAATATAATTAACAAACTTAGTGGGTTTCTTCTATGGTATCCCTATGCAAGTGTAGCAGCGTACACACAGAATCCAAAGAGCTTTTCAATAGAATGTACCTCATGTGCATTTTAGTGAGCTTCTGGTGTATCTTGTGTTGAGAATCATTAAAGAGTGGTTTTTTTTTTAATTTTTTTTTATGTCTTTTATAAATTGTTAAGTTGATTCATGTTAAATATGTTAATTACATTATTCATTTAAATTGCTGATTCTATAAGATGTTTCAATTGCTTAGATTATTATCTACATAATATTTATAATTATTATGAAGATTTTTGTGTATTTACATATCTAACAGATGAACTTTAATTTTTACGTACATGTTGCATTATTGATGCATGAGAATGTGTACTTTAAGTAGTGATTTTTTTTTTTTTTATGTAATATGAATGATTTAGGCGGTATATTACTAAAAAGAAAAGTTTAGTTGTTAGATATGTAAATACAAAAGAAATTGCTGGTATTCATGTTATTGTCCCTTTTATGGGAAATTTATATGCATGCAACAATATTCTTGTGGAGTTTCATATCTAACACCTAAGGTTTGATGTTTACATTATAACACTTTGGTGTCATAAACCTGTGTGTGAAAAGATATCATAAAATGGAAAAATTATTGCATCAGGAGTTTTGATATAGTTTTGCATCAAGACTGTAATCTTGGTCTGTCACGTGTACAAGTAGCCCCACCAATATATTAAAATAATTTTTTTTACTGAGGTGGGTTTGTCTGTACACGTGGCAAACCCTGATTGACATCTTGCAAAACTGTATCAGGACTCCTAATGCAATGTTTTTTTTATTACCTATGCATGAAAAGATGTATGCCACTTATGTGTGATGTAAAGTTAAAGATTTGAGTGGCATACATATAAATATGGATGCTTAGGTGTTAGTGGTATGACTCTAAATGCTTCCTCTTTTATTTATTTAACAGCCATAGTATGCTTAATTTTCTTAGAAAGACCCACCTCACAGGCTATGCCATAGCTTCTTTTTATTATTATTTATTTATTTATTATTTTTATTTTTATTTTTATTTGCTTGATGTGAAAAGTTGTGGACAGCATATGTGCTGAAATTTTTTATTTTGAAATCAGATACTACATTGAGAATGGTATATCATCTTGAAAGGAGAGCATACAAAATTATTCGGCAATGGATGTCATCATAAAACAACTATGTCAAGGCTCGGGGTTTACATTGCCATATATTAGGATTTAACTTAGCTTGGGTTACTCATATTATTATACATTTAAGACTTATAACCCTACAACGCAAAATTGAGTGAAAAGACCAAAAAAAAGATAACGTATGTCGTAGTAGGGTGAAACTACGACCTCCTATCCTAAAATTAAGATGAGTGCTACTGTCGAGGTAGTGGACTCGAGCCTGGTCTATTGATTTGCAATGAGACTTATAAATTTCAAGCCCACTCGAGAATGAAATGAGCACGACGCAATTGAATGTATAACACGCCTAAAAGGTTTGGTCACATGTAGATGTAGGGTAGGCAACATTTGAATCAATTTGGAGGATTCAATGATATGATTTATTTTTTAATTACCTTTAGTGAAAAAACTTGAACTTTTAAGTTGGGAATAGAAATAATAACCTTATTGACCAAATATTGCATTGTATATTGAATCAATGTCTATATCCATAAAGAAATTAAAAGACTTGATTATAAATGTGATTTGAAATATTATTGTGCTAAAAATATATAAAATATAGGATTAATGTTCAATTTGGGTTAATCTAAAGATTAATGTGGGCAATTAGGAGTAAAACATCCACTGAACTACATATATCAATCAAATTTTGATAATATTTATATTAGATGTCTCAATTCTAGCTGATATGATTATAGAATTTGCTATGGATTATATGTTCCATTTAAGTTAGAGTTATTACAAGTGATTTGATTTTTCATGAGCATATCTTCTTATATACAAAGATGGGAAAGTTATGGTGGCATTTTTATGATAATTTCAATGACTATAATGCATTTTTTCCCCTATAAATCTAATGATCTATTTTATTATGTGACTAATGATCTATAGTTTATATTTTTGAATAACATCCTATATGCTCTTGGCATATCTTGAATCTACTATTTTAAAATGAATATGAGGTAAGTGTTTGTTAATTCTCTAATTTATAANCTGTTAAAGAAAACTTTATGTTGGTTACTAGACCATTCCCTTTTGAACTAGGATTAGAGTATTCTATACAGCAACAACAACAAAGCTTTAATCCCACTACGTGGGTTCGATTACATGAATCGTTTTTCTCCATTGCGTCCTATTTAGTATCATATTTTCATCTAGTTCTAGTAAATTAAAATCATTTTTTATACAGTAAGCCCAAGTCTTCCTAGGCCTACCTCTGTCTTTCTTAACATAAGTCGAATATAAAACATTTACTCTCCTAATCGGATCATCAGATGGTCGAGTTTAATGTGACCAAACCATCCAAGACGACTTTCTCTAATTTTATCCGTCACAGGAGCTACATTCATTTCGCATTTTGTCTTTAAGTGTAAAGCCACTCATCCACCTAATCATTATCATCTCAACAACACTTAACTTATTGTTATGCTTCTCTTTTAAAAACCAACATTCAGCGCCATAGAACGTTGCAGGTCTCACCACCGTCTTATAAAATTTTCCTTTCAGTCTAAGCGGTACTTTTCT
>JXCR01132615.1:2156-15686 GCA_002079205.1 Phalaenopsis hybrid cultivar
GTTTGTGAATTATTTAAAGATGAAAATTAGTGTTCAAAAAGACTAAATAGAGTTTGGAGTAAATTGAAAGAAAATTGAATTTGCAAAAATAGAAAAATGAATTTTTTTGGCCACTGGCGCTGATGGCGTCGGCATGGGCGTCGATGGAACCGGCATGGGCGTCGACGGTACCGACATGGGGGTCGACAGTGCCCTTGACCCGAAAACCACCCAAACTCCCTTAAAATTTGTGATTTGCACAGTAAAATGACATTTTTACCTTTTAGTCACCTTCTGCCATGAGTTTTTGCACCTATGGCTTGGTATTGCTTGGATTTGAGGCGATTTTAAGGCAAACAAAGTTTAGAATTCATTTTCTCTAGGTCTACACTTTGAATTTTTTATTTTCACCAACAATTTATCTTACAGTACTGAGATCCAAAATTTTGAAATTTATTTTGGGAAGATTTTAAGAAAATTCTTTCGTGAAGAACTCTTACTTAGTAGATTTAAGTTTAAAACGTTCCACATTGTGATTTTTAGAATTTTTTGGAATTTATTTGGATTTTTTCGAATTTTCATAAATTACCATGGCACCAAGAATGAGAAAACAAAAAAGAAAGGTGGATTTTGATGATCAAAATTTTGTCAATTATAAGGCCAACATTTGCTTCAATAGTCTACTTACAACTAAAAAAAGTGATTTTGGATCAAGGATTTAAAAATTCGGGTGGAGAAGTTGAAAGAATAATCAATGATCAGTAGTGGGAGAATTTTTGTTACTTTATTTCCGAGGCTATTGTTGGTGTAGTTGTGGAGTTCTATGCCAATTTTAAGGAGACTTTTGAAGACTATGTGTTTGTTCGTGGGAAAATGGTGGAGTTTACTCCAAGGAAAATTAATGAACTTTATCAGTTAGAAGATGTGTATAGCTGCCAATACAAATCGCTTTCTACCACAAATGAGGCCTTAGATGAAGTTATTTCTTTTCTAGTTGATGAAAGAGGAGCTTGGAAGGTGAAGAATGGTGTTAAGGTAAACTTTCCTCTTTCGATGTTAAATTTAGTATCTAAGGGGTGACACTACTTTATTTCTGGAAGAGTAATACAAATCACTTTTTGCTATGAATGAGTCCTTTGATGAAGTTATTTCTTTTCTTACTGATGGAAGAGGAGCTTGGAAGGTGAAGAATAGTGTTAAGGTAAACTTTCCTCTTTCTATGTTAAATGTCGTATATATGGTCTGACACTACTTTATTTCTAGAAGAATAATACCAACAAATCATCATAGTGAGGTTACAAAGGATAGAGCCATCTTGAACTTTTGTATCTAGTATATGAGAAGGATAGATGATCACTCAGTTCAATTTTCTACTCACCCTATTTTTACCCCATATCAGTAGCAAAATTTGGATGTGGAAGAAGAAGAAGAAGATAATGATGATGATTGGTGATGCTTGAGTTAGATTTTTGTTTAGTTTATGTTTGGTTGTACTTTATTGTTGAGACTATTTGTTTTTAGAGTTTAACACTTTTTTTAAATGTTATGTTGAATTGTGAAATGTAGACTTGTAAGACTATTTTTACATTGAGAACGATTTTAGTACTATTTTTAGTTTTTAGTACTTTGTTGGATGTATTTGTAGTTAACTCTTTCTCAGCAAATTTTTATATGTATTATGTGTTATTTGATGTTTTAAGTCTTGTAGCTTTTCATATTAGCACGAGTAATATTTCTGAGTTAAGTTTCAAATCAGAACCTTCAACAGATAAGTTTTTTCTTTATGCATTAAATGTTTTCTTTCACCCTTTATTTTTTCAGTTCTTCATGATAATTCTTTTAAAAATTTAAGTTTGCAGGGGAAAGAAAAATTCCTTTTTAAAGGAATGAAACTTAATTTTATTTGTTCTTAAATAGTTATAATTTTCAAAAATATTTTAAAATTTAACATGACCTTTGGTATTAGAGGGTAACTTTAGATAATTTTCTTTATGTTTCTAAATATATAGTCAACTTAAGTAAAAAATTTTATTAATAAAGGTTAATTTTAAATATTTAGATATTTGGTATGATAGAATGAGACTATGTTTTTCTATTGTAAGTAAGGAAATTTGTATTTTTGAAGTATTAAAAATTTTAGAGATTCATATAAGAAGAAAAGATTAAAACTTTATGAAAAATCTTTAAAGCTAATATAACTTTATAAAGTGAAAGAATGTGAAAACTTTTTTAACTTTAAGAAGAGGATATTGAAGTTCAAAGTGAAGTTTAAAGTCATTAAAGGCTATCCAGATATAGTAATCCTCATATGAAAAAAAGAAAAGAAAAAGGATTAAAAATGATCCTCAAAAAGAAAAAGATAAGAAAAAGATGTGAGGAGATGCCTATTTAAAATTTGGCTTCACTTAAATCAACTTAAAGAAGAAGGCTTGGCTATATTTTCTAAACTTATATTTCAATATTAGCATATTTACTAGTAAAGTTTCATGAAGTTCTTTTTCATATGGATATTCTAAATAGCTTTATTATGAATAATTTGCAATTTTCCTTGAAAAGAATAAAGAATAAAAAATCTTAGACTTGACTGCTAGATATTCCTATACCTATAGTATTAACTAGAGTTATTCTAAATTTTTCTTAGGTTATGTTATTGTATTTATTGGACTAAAATATAAAAATCTAGAAGTTAAAATCTTTGTCATTAGTCATATTTTTATGTAGTAAAAGAGTTACTTGAGGATAATTAACATTTAAGTTTACGAGATTTTGATACACAAAAAATATATACATTTTTAGACCCATATTTTGTACACATTTTTGGTGATATTGCACTTTAAAGGAATGTATTTTTCATGTTTTGTTGCAGGTTATTGATTTTTAGGACTTGGAGCAAAAAGGATGAAACTTGGAGTCAAAATAGAGTTTTTGAAAAAATTATTCAGCACCAATGACACCAGACTAGGTGCTGACGGTGTTGTTTGATAAAGAACACAGATTTAATTAATGGGCCACTGGCACCGACGGTGCCAAAATGGGCGCCGACGGTACCAGTGTCGGTGCAGACCTTTTTTCTAAAAAGATTCGACGAATTTGGACACTTTTTGAAGAGTTTTTGGATGCACCTATTGGAAAACCGACCTTAGGCTCTATTTAGAGCCAAAATTGATCATAAAACACCCCCATTTGCACCTCTTCGCACTACACTCTCTCTTGGTTTTTCTTTCCCCCTTTCGTGTCATTTTACTTCCTTCCACGCCATTCCACACCATTAGTGATTTATTTTCTTTATAGTTTTGAGCTTTAGTGGTGAGATTAAGTGTGAATTCTTCTCTAAGAGTGTTGGAGAGGGAGAGAAGTGAGAGATTTCTTCTTCCCTTATTTCCCAAGAGAGGCTACAAGTAACTTGCTTTGAGAAAAGGTTTCAGATAAGTGTTGTTTGTTTATTATTATTGTTTGAACTTTCTTTTATATATGAAATTTTTATTTTATTTTATCTTTAACATGTAGTCTGAGTAGTTTCCTTTATCTTTCTCCCTACTTTGAGATATGGTGAAATGAAGAGATAATTTGGATGTGCCAATGTTAAAATATAAAATAAATTGTGATGGTGTTTTAACTATGCTCTTACCTTACTTTTCGATCTGGCCAATTGAATTTTTAAAATATGTTCTGAAACATATGCTCTGGAAAATAGAGTATGACTTCTATAATAGAGTGAGAATCACATTTAGGTCTATGAAGGACTATTTTGTTTATGGAATTAAGTGCAATTAAATAAGGAAATATACATTATTGGGTGTAGAATTGGAGATTTTTAGGGTGACAAAATAAAATCCCCAATTCGATCTTAGTGTTTAAGAACTAAAGCAAGAGTTATCCTTGAAGTGAATGGAAGTGGAAGCTCTAGAGTGAGGGCCAGTATCCTCCTAGCCTAGCCATGAATTTAGGGACAAAACCTAAGATTACCCAATGATTTTCTATAATACTGAATCAGGGTAGAGAATTAAAGTTGCTCTTATTTGGCACAATACAAATTTAAATCATTTATCTCATCTCATTTCATCAAAAACTCATTGTAGTGGGAAAGATACTTTTTCATATATAAAAACTTCATCACATAAACATAGTTTAGAAGTTACTGTTTTAAATTTTGCATTTAAATTTTGTTAGTTGTTAATAATTTAGTTTTGATACTATTTAAAACATTTAAAATTAGTAACAGTAATTTTGTTGTATTTCTGTGAATTTCCTAGTTAATTTATCATCTCAAATTTAAACCTTCCTTATGGGATAAATATTTGGGACTTAAATAGAATGTCTTATATTACTTGATAATGATATGTATAGTTGCATAGAATCCCAACATTAAGTGCTTAACATTATTATTCATAAAATACCACATCAAATTTTTGGCATTGTTGGAAAGCAGAGCCAACTTTATAAATTTTTCACAACTATATTTTCTCGGAATCAGTGTGGGAGCTCAGGAGGCAGTGTATCAAGATGCTGAGTCATACATCCCATTGCCTACAAAACCATATCAGACATGGGTTCCTGAAGATGTTCAGACTAGGGGATGTCTCTGACAGTTTGAGGAGATTTCCATGACATAATTAAAAAGAATGTACAGAGTCAAAAGAAGAGAGTTTGAGTTCTATTAAGAAGTTCGAGGAAAAATTGTCAACATTTTGGAAGGCCTAGTGTTGTATATCGGGGTATTCTCAGAAAATGATGAAAAAAGAATTTTAGATTGTGTATTTGACCTGAGAGACAGAGGTCAAGTTGGTCAGTTAGGCCGAGAACTTATTCAGAGCAACAAAAATAGATACGTTAAAAAGGAAGAATAATCATTCAATGTGGATGTTGCTACAATTTTATTGAAGATATGCAAGGGAACCCCCTGGAATCTTAAGATTTGTTGAGGTGGATCCAATGTCTTATGGAATATAAAGAATGGTCAAGAGGCTAGTTTGATGGAGCATATTACCACCCGACTGCATTTCAAACAGCCACATGATTAATATTTACGAGAAGGGGGATTGCATTCCTCTTCATATTAACCACCATGACTTCGTCGGACATTTTTGTACAGTGTCTTTCATGGTAGAAGCAACATACTCTTTGGAAAAGAAATTGACATCATTGGCCCCGGAGAATTCAGAGGGTCCATTGAGATTCCACTGTCGATGGGATTGGTACTAGTTTTAAAAGGAAAATGGGGCCGATTTGGCCAAACACTGCATACCAGGAGTATGATTTCCCAGAGTATCTATAACATTCTAAAGAATGCAAGATTGCAAAATACCACGGGGGTTCCGTCCGAATTGGAAGAACTACAACCTTATGAGCTATGAGATGGTTGTACCTCTAAGTAAACGTAAAGGGAGTTCTTGTCCTGCAGCATGGCTTAGTAAGTCAGCTTGATCAGCTCATCACGCTGAGGATGGATAGTCAGTGGACACCGTTTTGTACTGTGTTTTGATGCAACAGATATGATGAGACATGTATCAGATATGTTTAGCTTACTATATGTATTCAATATATAATGTTTCAGATGTTTTCAACATGTTGTTTTTTTATATTTCAGCATGTACTCAAACTGTAACTCATATTTGAAGCAGATTAATGAAATTTCTTTCAATATTTCAACTTGCTTGTCAAACTGCCCTCTCCATGCATTTGATAAAGAGTCATGGAACCATACTTTGGTTCTAAATTATAATGAACAAAGAATGATACAATAAAAGCATGATATTAAAACTTAAAATACTTTTAAAAACCAACCAACAAAAATTAAATTTTGAAAAAATATATTTTTATGATTAAATGTGATAAAGACCACAAGAAAAGAAAATAATATGTTTCTTGAGTTTGTTTATCTCGAGCCCGAGGTTTCTTACTCTTTGTTTGCGCAGCACGACCATCCTGGTCGGCATCGATTTTCATCACATCCCTGTGGAGTTTCACATTCTACACAAGATCTCAAAAAGTTTCACAAATTTTCCTCAATAATACCAATCTTCACAAAACACGTATCTATGAGTTCAACATCCAAAATTGTCTACATTATTTACATAATTGTTCTTAAGGACAGTACCAAGACGCTAACTCTTTTCCCATTGCCTCTTAGGTTGGATGTGAGTCCTTGAGCTTTCCTTCCAAATGTAACCCATATCTTCGAGATAGGTTTAAGACCACATTAAATGGAGTAAGGCATCATATTCTCATCCTTTGAGATTGGTTTAAGACCACCTTAAATGGAGTAAAGCATCTGATTTCTACCCATATCTTGAGATAGGTTTAAGACCACCTTAAATTGAGTAAATCATCCTATTCTCACCCTCTGAGATAGGTTTAAAACTACCTTAAATGGAGTAAGGCATCCCATTCTCACCCTTTGAGATTGGTGTAGGACCACCTTAGATGGAGTAAGGCATCTGATTTTCTACCCATATCTTTGAGATAGGTTTAAGACCACCTTAAATGGAGTAAGGCATCCTATTCTTACCCTTCGAGATCAGTTTAAGACCACCTTAAATGGATTAAGGCATCTGATTCTCTATCCATATCTTCGAGATAGGTTTAAAATAACCTTAAATAGAGTAAGGCATCCTATTCTCATCCTTTGAGATTGGTTTAACTCCACCTTAAATGGAGTAAGGCATCTGATTCTCTAACCATATCTTTGAGATAGTTTTAAGACCACCTTAAATGGAGTAAGGCATCCTATTCTCATCCATTAAGATCGGTTTAAGACCATCTTAAATGGAGTAAGGCATCTTATTCTCATCCTTTGAGATTGGTTTAAACCCACTTAAATGGAGTAAGGCATCTGATTCTCTACTCATATCTTCGAGATAGGTTTAAGACCACCTTAAATGGAGTAAGGAATCTTATTCTCACCCTTTGAGATAGGCTTAAGACCACCTTAAATGGAGTAAGACATCCTTTTCTCATCCTTTAAGATCAGCTTAAGACCCCCTCAAAATTGAGTAAGGCATTCAATTCTCTACCCATATCTTTGAGATTGGTTTAAGACCTCCTTAAATGGAGTAAGGCATCCTATTCTCATCATTTGAGATCCATTTAAGACCGCCTTAAATGGAGTAAAGCATTTGATTCTGCCCATATCTTCGAGGTAGGTTTAAGACCACATTAAATGGAGTAAGACGTCTTATTTTCATCCTTTGAGATTGATTTAAAACCACCTTAAATAGAGCAAGGCATCTGATTCTATAAACATTTCTTCAAGATAGGTTTAAGACCAACTTAATGGAGTAAGGCATTCTATTCTCATCCTTTGAGATCGGCTTAAGACCACCTTAAATGAAGTAAGGCATATGATTCTCTATCCATACCTTCGAGATAGGTTTAAGATAACCTTAAATGGAGTAAAGCATCCTATTCTCATCTTTTAGGATCGGTTTAAGACCACCTTTAATAGAATAAGGCATCTTATTCTCCCTTCAGGATTGACACCCAAATTTCAATTCTCATTTTGGGGTCAATACCTAAAACTAAATTCTCATCCTTCAATATACTTGAAGCCTGATATGTTGAAATCAACCTTCTAAATCCCCAACAGGAGTTCTGAGTTCTTGTTTTGATTAGATATTCACTTACCAATTCAACAACACAAACAATTCTCACTCAAACCTACTCTTTGTTCTAGCTCTGTTAACTTAGAAAATTTGTGTTAGTTTTGTTGATCTCGTATGTCAGCGCCAATACGTATGGTGTGCTTGCGCAATAGGCAACATCAATTGAGGGTCCATTTGTTGACCTCTTTTTTTGGTTGACGTCTAGCTTTATCCTCTTTAGTTGCATAGGGTCTAGCCATAGGATTTTCCTATTTACTATTTCTAGAAAACTAGAAAAGGAACCCTCCCTACTAAAAATTCTAAACTCTTCTTTGCTCAACTTGAAGTTCCACATATTGATCCTAACCTCTAGCACTTAGTAGGTGAGGTCAGTATTAGGGAACTCAAGGGGAGTCTCCCATAGGATGGTCAGACCATAAGACTAACCCAGGGTGGTCTGTTTTTGGTTAAGATGGCTTGCACACACGAAATTTTCTTACATACCCCAAACCCTAAGACCCCTTGATTTGGTCTCATGATTCCTTTTGGAAGCTCATTTGAATGAACCTATACCCTAAGTCTTTGGCTAAGAGGGTTAGAACCAGCATATTGAGCATACAAAAAGAGTCCTCTCGTGGCTCCTATTGGTTTGGCATGGCTTCATGGATTCTAGCCCAAAGTCACCAAATTACCAAAAAACCCTTATAACCCTAATTTTTGCCAAAAATCCCAAAATTACCCAAAAAACTCAAATTTTCCCAAAAATCATCCCAAACCACGCACTACTACCTAAATTAGCCAAAAGTCACTAAAATCACCAAATTTCCAAAATACCCCAAAATTATCAAAAAATTACCAAAAAGCCCCTCATTTTCAAAAATTTTAAAAATTCCTGAAAATTTCAAAATCACCCCAAATGTTCTAAATTTCATTTTGTAATCATCACAATGACCAAATTTGACCAATTTTACCCAATTTGACCAAAAGCCCCAAATTTGTCCTTAAGGACCCAATTTCCCCAAATTAGCCTCAATCTTGGCCCAATTGACCCCAATATTGCCTAATTTTAATTCCAAACAAAAATTCAGTAACCCCAATCCAATATAAACAAAATTTAAGCCCAATTTGACCCGATAGCAACCTAATTTTACCCAAATCAAAAAGCCCCAATCTTGATCATATGTCCAAATCCACCAAATTCGCCTTTCAATTAATTAAAAATCACTTGAAATTCTTCAAAATCCTTCTTAACATATTCCTGCATCAAATTCAACATTCTATTGATCCAATTTTTAGCCTGAGTTTCCCCCTAGTTTTAAAAGCCCAAGCCCACAATGTTTAATTCTAAATGCCCAAATTCAATTAAAAGCCCACATGACAATTTCCCCTCATCATCCATTCAATCAAATTCATTTCCTAAGTTTCAAATATATGATCAAATTATTCTTAATCAAGCATCATGCCAAAATTCACCCAAAAGACCCCATAATTCCAAAATCCTTCCTCATGCAAGAGAGCCAAACCACATGCAAGCCATGAAGCCACTCCCAAGCCATAGGTGAGCCATGAGAGCCTTGCCACCTCATCAAGATATTAATGGAAAGAGGATAAGCCACTTTTAAGCCTCTTTAAATATGTTTTTAACAATTTTAATGACACACTTAAACCCATGCTTAGCCAAACTCCCTTGGATGGGGACCTCTCCACACCACTTCAGTTGAACCACCTGATTATCCTCAGCACCCAAACCTTCCTTGATGGGTGAACCAAGCCCCAAACCATGTCTTGACCAAAATTAACCCAAAATAACCCTTCCACCATTCCTCTTTAATCCAACAACTTTACACACGGCTAAACCCAATTGATTGTAGCAAACCTAAGCTCTAGTTCACTTGAACAAATGGTGACCATGGTTGGCCAGCCATCTTAGCTACCAAAAAACACCACGGCCAAGGGAGCCCATATGGTCAAAACTCAAAATTAAACCCATCCAAGTTGCCTCATTCCAATTGGAAACTTGAACTCTGCTTCACTCTACCTAAGCAATCCTCTCCACGCACCAACTATTGTTGTGGGCCACCATGGCCTCCTTTATTTAAACTCACCCTCCACAGCCAAGAGGGGAGAGCTTGAAATTCCTTGAGGAGACTCTGCCAAATTGATCTCAGAGCTTCTTTAAGAGCCACAAAGTTCAATGCAACCATCCTCAAGCCCTCAAACCCACTGCTTGAGCTCAATTTTGGAGCTCAAAATCAAGCCCAAAACAAGCATCCCTCTAGACTCCACCAAATTCAAATTAATTGCACCCACACCATCCCCTGAGTGAGAGAAGAAGGTCCCCCATAGAAGCACCATCACCAGACCACCCTAGGGTGGACTTTGATCTAACCCCAAAATTGACCTTAGTTGATTTCATATATAAGCATTTCACCATAGATTGAGGCTTCATCTAGGAGCTCTTTAGACTTACGGCAAGATTTTGGAATCTCCCAATCGAGGCCACACCTCTTGGGCAAAGGTATTGAACTATAGAATTGATTTAAGACTTCATCAACTGTATGGATATGTTCTCCTAGTCAAGACAAATTGATAGGAACAAACCTCACTTAATTTGGTTGAGTATCGAGAAAGATATTAAGGTTTCAAGTTGGACATTTCTCAGATAAGGGACTTGGAGATGATGAACATATGTCATCCATTTCCACGTGTATCAGATGGACGTTCGTGATGGAGCTGGATGAAGGAATGGAACGAAATAGCAAGACGCATGGCAACTAACTGGGATGGTGGCACCGAACCAGAAGATGTTGCATGGAGCTTCGGAACCGCTGTAGGTTGACATGGCGCCGCGTCGGATAAGTAGAAAAATAGGGATTTAATTGATTTATTTATTTTTGAGAACTTAAAAAATTCATATCTTGGTGTAGAAAAATTATAAAAAAAAATAAAAGTACCCTCTTGTTCGGTGAACAGAGGAGAACAAAGTAGAAATGGTTTCATATTTTTTTGATGCATGTGTTATTTTTAATTAATTAAATAGTTTTTTTCTTATTTGAATTCTCCATCTGCCTAGACATTTCACCATGACATGGGACCATGGGGCTTTTGATGTATCTGTTGTTAGGTATCTGATCTCAGTGAATATAGTTTTGTAAAATTTATATAGTTGACTCCGCTATGCAACGGTGTCAAAAGCTTGATGCAATATTTTAGTAATTACAAATTTAAGAAATAATGTTGGGATTCTATGCAAGTATATGTATCGTTATCAAGTAATAACGGGCTTTCTATTTAAGCTCCAAATATCGATCCCACGGGGAAGGTTTAATTTTGAAATGATCAATTTATTAATAAATTCACAGAAAGTCAAAACAAAGTTACGGTCACTAATTTCAAATGTTGAGATATTATTAGAACTAAATAACTAAACTAATAAAAAAACTGAAATACAAAGTTTAAATAGTAACTACTAAACTACTAAACTATGTTTATGTGATGAAGATTTCTTTTGTGAAAAAGCATCTTTTCCACTACAATAAGATTTTGGTAAAATGAGATGAGAAAAATGGTTCAAATATGTATTGTGCCAAATAGGAGCAGTTTTAATTCTCTACCTTGATATAGTGTTATAGAAAATCATTGGCTAATCCCAGATTTAGTCCCTAAATCTGTGGCTAGGCTAGGAGGATACTAACTCTCACTCCAGAGCTTCCACTTCCCTTCACCTAAAGGCAAACTCTTGCTTTAGTTTTTAAACACTAAGACCAAATTAGAGATTTTAGTCTGTCACCTTAAAGATTCTCCAATTCTACACCCAACAAAGTACATTTTCCTATTTATTTGCACTTAATTCAATGAACAAAATTCTCCTTCATGGAATTAAATGTGATCGTCACTCTGTTGTATAACTCATACTCCATTTCTTGGATCATATGTTTTACAACACATTTTAATAATTCAATTGGTCAGATCAAAAAGTAAATTAAGTTCGGAGTTGAAAAATCATCACAATTTATTTTATATTTTAGTATTGACACATCCATATTATCTCTACATTTCACCATATCTCAGAGTAGGGAGAAAAATAAAGTGAACTACTCAGACTTCATGAGAAAGTTACCAGAAAACACAAATTTCATATATAAAAGAGAGTTCATACAACACTAATAAACAAACAACACTTATCTGAAACTCTTTCTTAAAGAAAATCTCTTGTAGCCTCTTCTAGGAAATGAAGGAAGAAGAAATCTTTCACTTTTCTCCTTCTCCAACACTCTTACAAAAGAGTTCACACTTAATCTCATCACAAAACTCTACATTATAAGAGCAATGGACTCTAAATGGTTGTGGAATGAAAAATGGAAGAATGTGTGATGCGTAGAAGGTTGAATTGGGGCGATGAAATGTCAGGAAGAGTCACTTTTCTGATCAATTTTTGCCCCAAATAAAGTCTAGAGTCGGTTCTCCAATAGATGCCTCCAAAAACTATTCAAAAAGCATCCAAATTCTTCGAGTCTTCTAGAAACAGGATTGAAATGACATTGGCGCCATCAGCGCCCATTCTAGCATCGTTAACGCCAGTGTTCCACAATTTAATTTGATGCTCTTTGACAAATGGTGTCGTAGGCGCCACCTCTGGCGCCGTCAGCGCTGAACAAATTTTCAACTTCTTTATTTTTGCTCCAAATTTCATCATTTTTGCTTCTTTTTTTCTTCAAGTCCTAAAATTCAACAACTTGCAAGAAAACATAAAAATACATTCCATTAAAGTGCAAGATCACCAAAAATAAGTATAAATAATGGGCCTAAAAATGGATATATTTATGGTGTATCAAAATCCCCCAAACTTACATGTTACTTGTCCTCAAGTAACTCTTATACTATATAAAAATATGACTTATGGTAAATAATTTAACTTCTAGATTTTCATGTTTTAGTCCACTATATACAATAGCATAACTTAATAAAAATTCAAAACAATTCCAGTTAATACTAAATGTAGAGGAATATTTAGCAATCAACTCCAAGATTTCTGATTCTCTATTCTTTTTAAGAAGAATTACAATTTTTCATATTAAATTCACTTAAAGTATTCATATGAAAAAAAAACTTCATAAAACTTTACTAGTAAATAAAATAACTCTCAAATAAAAGTTTAGAAAATGTAGCAAGCCTTCTTTTTTAATTTGGTTCAAGTGAAGCCAATTTTTAATTAGGCATCTCCACAAGCTTCTCCCCACATCTTTTCTTTTCTTTTTCTTTTCTTTTCTTTTCTTTTCTTTTCTTTTCTTTCCTCTTCTTTTCTTTCCTTTTTTATATGTGAGGATTACTATATCTAGATAGCCTTTAATGATTTTGAACTTCATTATCCTCTTCTTAAAGTCAAAAACTTGTCACATTTCTTCCCTTAACAAATTTATATTAGCTTAAATATTTCATAAAGTTTAATTCTTTTTTTCTTACATGAACCTTTAAGATTTTTAATATTTCAAAAATACAATTTTTTTTACTTAAAATAGAAAAACATAGTTTTTTTCTATTATACCAAATATATTAATCTTTAAAATTAACCTTTATTATTGAAATTTTTTACTTAAGATTGCTATATATTTAGAAACATAAATATAGTTATCTAAAGTTAACCCTTAATACCAAAGGTCATGTTAAATTAAGTTTTTTTTTTAATATAGCTAAGTGAAAACAAATAAAATTAAGTTTCTTTCTTTAAAAAGAAATTTTTCTTTCCCCCCAAACTTAATATTTTTAAAAAATTTAGCATGAAGAACTGAAAAATAAAGGGTGAAAGAAAACATTAAATACATAAAGAAAAGACATACCTGTTGAAGGTTTTGGTTTTTAAACTTTAATTCTGAAATACTGTAGTTGCTACCCTAAATATAAAAAAACTGCAAGACTTAAAACATTAAATTGTGCATAATACATATAAAATCTACTGAGAAAGAGTTAATTA
>JXCR01132622.1:0-13517 GCA_002079205.1 Phalaenopsis hybrid cultivar
ATTTTTTTGTCTTCTTGCAATTATTTTTGTTATTTTTTGTTTGTGAAGTTTTTAATTTTATCTGGGACATCGGCATCTTTAGAGACTTGCTCTAAGATAGGCCTGTGGATTCCGAGAAACTGATTTAAATTGAAGTGCCTCGGTCTGTTAACTCTTATTTCCCCCATGTGCGAACAGTGTGTCGCCTTTTAAGTAGATATCAGCCCCAATTCACCTTTTCTCCTGGCACGAATTATGTCGTTACCTGAGAGGGTGATGACCAGGGTTTTTAAGGCGACTCTTGCTCCCATTTTGCGAATATTGTCACTAGCGGGGAGAGAGTCGTCCCTAGATGACTTACTATATTGGCTCGCCGTCGGCCCGCAGCCGGAAAGTATTTTAAGTTTCCTGACCGATTGACTCTCCCTGGGCTAACTGATAGGCCGACCGATTTCTCATGAATCACCGAGTCTCATGATAATATTATGTGGTCATCCTTTATGGACCTCCGGGGATTTATATTAAGTTTGCCCATTCATGTGGTATTTATCCCTTTTCACCCGTCAGACATGGATCTTGTCCTCACTCTAAAGAGTGTCCACTTAGGACTTTCGAGGGATCCTATGTCTCTTTTGCGGATCTCGTTGCTAGAGAGCGAGAGAGAACGCCTCGAGCGCCCTGACCGGTGGGTTCTTCTGGGGCATCCAAGCCGAGTGATTTGTTCAGCTTTGTGATCGCCTTGAAATCTCCGGCTTCTCGCATTTAATGTGCGCCCGCCCTAAGTTTCCTGAGCTTCTCGAGCAAGGTTTGAGACATACATAGCCAGGCTCAATTACCCGAGTATCGAGAATGGGCCCACAAATTTAATGTTTCTTCTGGTAAGGGGTATCCTAAAAGCTTGTTTGAATGCTATGTTTCTTTTCTTTTCAGAGAAATCAACCATCGAGACGTCCCTTCAATGTGCTGAGTTGTCATCATTAAGAGGACCTTCCTCAAGCGTTTTAGTGAACGAGTCTCATTTAATGCTGTCGATTCATCCTCCTATTTAAAAGGGGAAGAAATTCTTCATGTCCTTACCTTCCCATCATGAGTGCTAGCTTTGTGAAAATTTGGCCAGATTTGCCTACTTTCCGTGGTCGGGAGCGGGGGCGATCTTCCGTCGACGGGTGTTGATGGATCTCTAATGCCCATGCCTCTTTAGTTTCTTTTTTCTTCGAGTCGTGTATCAAAGAAAGGGATTTCTCATGGTCGAATGTCGAAGGTGGCCAGAATCGAGGTGGACACCCGGTAGGAGATCCTTCCCATGGACGGATGTAGTTGGCTTCGAGGAATGGTGGAAATGAGGCCACTTTCCTGAGAGGTCAATACAACTGTTCAACCGTTGTCGTCGGATGTTCGGAGATTTATGGGTCCCTGGGCATCACTCCTTTGATAGCAATGGTTTCTCCTCTCTCTGTCTCCAACTGCTCCTCATTACGGAAGAAGTTGAGAAGAGAGAAGATGGACGAGGGCCCCCAAACTTTTATTCTCTGGTTACATTATGCTTTCGATTCATATTGGGGAAGCTCATGGATACAAATAAAGTTGGAATGAGGTAGAGTGACGAGAACGTGGAACGAAGCCGGAACTCTTGGAGAGAAGAAGTCGGCTGACTTCCCCCGAGATTTTTCGTGGGTCGCCCTTTGCGGAGAATGTGATGGTCCGTGAGCGAAGCATGGGTCCAACATATTCCCAGGGAGGATCACGTCCATCCAACGGTGCATTGCCTAGAGATGAACTTGTAGTGTTTTTTTCTTTCACTGGTCGTGACGGCCTAACTTTTTTCTCATATTCTCGACAGTGGTTGCCAGGGTTTTTGCTCGAATGATGATGTTTGAAAGAATAGATCTCCTGGTGAACTGCGTAGGGTCTTGGCTCTTTCGAAGGTATTATCTTGGTCAAAAGATAAAAAATGCGTACCTGGTATGTTCGTCGATGAGAAGTGTCTTGTAACTTTCGATTGCAATGAACAAAATTATCTTTTTTTTTCTTGTCATGCTTTGTTTCTTTGTTCTTTTGATTTGTTATCATCATCCGATGGTAATGGTTGTTTAATGCATCTTTCAATTTTTAAAGATCAAATCGTCACTTGGCCAATCCAGTCAATTCACTAGTGTTGGGAAGACCTGTGAATTGTTCACATAAAAATTAATAAAAATAAAATCTCACTAGTGACGACACCCCCATTTGTTATATATACATAAGAATTTTCTTCAAGAAAAAAACTTTTTCAAATCTTCTCTGGTCCATATCTAGGGGAGCTCTTTTCCAGCGTACATCTTGAGGGGTAAGACTCTAGGGAAATTCTTCGCCTAATCACGTATGGTCCACTCCATGTTTGGTAGAGCTTTCCAACTGATTGCCCTCGGGCAACCGAGTCAGCTTTCTTCAGAACCAAGTCTTCAAGGCGATCACTTTATCTCGGGCGTGCTTGTTGAAGTAACAAGTTGTTCATCTCTTCAATGGGTCTGAGCCACCTTTGTGAGGTCAAGTGCCAACATTGCTCCTTCGATGTTAATTTGTTGCCATTTGGTGAGGTCCTCTTCAGAGAATGAAGAGGCCATGACCACCCTCTGGTTGTGATGGTTTTTGACTGGTAGCACCGCCTCCATCCCATGCATCAACATGAATGGAGTCTGGTTTTGGCAATGATGCAGTTTTCTGGATCGCCCATAGTACTGAAGGTAACTGATCCGCCCAGTCTCCCTGGGCTCCCTCGACCTTTTTCCTTAATAGATTCAGAATAAGTTTGTTAGCCGCCTCGGCTTACCCGTTCGTCCTGGGGTGATGGACCTAGGCGAACTTCAGGTCGATCCCTTGTTTTGTGCAGAAGTCCCTCACTCGTTGGTCCACAAATTGAGTCTCATTGCCATTGATGATGGCGAGTGGCATCCCATATCTGCAGATCAAATCGGACCATATGAAATTTTGGACTACCTCTGCGTTGATTAGAGCAAGTGGTTTTATTTCGACCCATTTTGAAAAATAGTCGACCGCTACCAAAAGGAACTTCCTCTTGCCTTTGGACAAAGGAAAAGGCAAAAGAATATCTAGTCCCCACATAGCGAATGACTAAGGGCTGACTATCGGTTGTGGCTTTCGCGCCGACAGATGGTATAAGGGTGCATATTTCTAACAATGTCCACATCATCGTGAGAATTTTGTGGCACCGTTTAAGATCTTCGGCCAAAAGTGCCTTGTCATTGCACACGGCGGGCCATAGTTTTCCCTCCAGAATGGCTGTCACATTCTTGGGAATGTACCTCTCGAAGCACATCTTAGACCTTGTCTTCTTTCAAGCACCTTAGATATACTGAGGTAACCGACCTCCTGAACAACTTCTTGTCAATTAACATGTATAGGGTGGCTTTAATTTTAAAGCGCCTCAGATTTTTTATGCTCTCCTCTATTTTCCCAGTCTCTAGGTAGTGGATGTATGGATCCATCTAGCTTTCAGTGCCATCTGTTGCTACCTCCATGGTCTCTGGTTCGTCAATCGTTGGCTGGTAAGCTTTCTAAGCTTTCCTCCCAAGCAGATATGTTTGGAGAGTATATTGACCACTTGATTGTTGTCCCAGCTGACGTGCTGAATGCAAAAGCTTTTGAATTTGTCGATTTCCCTCATCTTTGTGAGGTATTTGGCCATTAGCTCGTCTCTAGCTTCAAATTCCCCGTTAACTTGTTTCACTACAAGCAAAGAGTCTGACCTTATCAGGAGGTTTCGAGCGCCTATTTCATAGGCGGGGCGGAGTCTGACAATCAACACCTCATACTCTGCCTGGCTGCTCGTAACGTCGAATTTTATCAAGATCGACTGGTTGAGATATTCTCCGATCAGGAGCTGCTCAGAACCAGCCTCAGCCACGCTATTGCCTGCTTGGAGGTTGCATCAATGTATAAGTTTCACATCTTGTCTTCAGTGACGATTACCTCCTCTGTCACGGAGAAGTCAGCCAAAATTCAATTGGTGGTCCGTGATGACCCAAATCAGATGAATCTGGAAATACGATTAAAGCCTACGAGCTGAAAATAATCAAAGTGAATGTTAATTTTTCCATAATCGGGTACCTGGTTTCAGGGCCATGAAGCACTCGGCTCGTGCAGGTGACTGGGTGTTATTTTCCCAAGTCTTAGCTCGTGTAGTGGATTGAAGTGGTAGACTCGGCTCATGTGGTAGACTGGGAAGATTTTACAGATAATATAATTTTTTAAGATGCACAATTCAGTTTGTATTTTCTTTAATTCGCCACGGGATCTACACTACTTCCGTAAGAGAAAACATAAAAGAAATTTAGGACCTCAATATAAAATTTTCCATGGTAAGAGAAATCGACGACTCGTCAACGAGCTTGAATGAAACTTATGGTGAATACAATAACTCACCTGTAATGCAGATGAGGAATTCGATCGCCTAAGCACAATCATTAGAATCATGCATTACAATTACGCGACAGGGGGTCTACCTGAATACTCAAATGAGAGTTAATTGTGAGTAAAATATAATTTTTAAGATGCACAATTAAAGTTGTATTTTCACAATCACCGCTAGATTCGTAATACACATGCTAGAGAACAGACGACTCTTTTTCAAAGTCCAAAATGAAATTTTGCACACAACACACACATGCAGACAAAAGGCAAAGTTTAGGGCTTAAAATGATTTCACTGATAATATAATTTTTTAAGATGCACAATAAATTTGTATTTTCTTTAATTCTCAACCAGATCTACACTACTTCTGTAATAGAAAACATAAGACAAATTCAGGACCTCAATATAAAATCTTCCAAGCCAGACGAATCAACGACTCGTCAAGGAGCTTGGATGTAACTAGTAGTGAATACAATGACTCACCTATAATGAAACGAGAAATTTGATTGAATAAGCACAATCATTAGAATTATGCATTACAATTACGGGGCAGAAGGGTCTGTCTGAAGACTCAAATGAGAGTTAATTGTAAGTAAAATATAAATTTTAAGATGCACAATCAAAGTTATATTTTCACGATCACCGTCAGATTCGTAATACACTTGGTAGAGAACAAACGACTCTTTTTAAAAGTTCAAAATGAAGTTCTGCACGATCACTACCGGACCCACAACACATGCATACGGATGGAAGGCAAAGTTTAGAGCTTAAAATGTTTTCACTGATAATATAAATTTAAAATGCCCCGATCTTATAGGGGGATTTTATGAAAACTATTAAAATCACGCCTTAAGTTGCACGATCTTAAGTTGAATTGAATTTTAAAAGGCCACACATTGAGAAATGTTCTATTTTTTAAAGTTTTACAAAATTTCTCTTTCTAAAAGACAAATTGAAAACTATTAAATCACACCTTCTCAAATGCGTCGTCATTCTACAAGGCAAGGTCGTAAGTCTCACACCTTAGTCTGATCCCTTTTCCTAAGTGAAATGGAGTGGACATGACTAAACTCCCACTAAGCTAGTCTGATCCCCCTCTTAATTGTGATTGTAGTTGAAATGACTAACCCTTTTTGAATGCTTAAATGAATAAGCTCTCATTATTAGGAGGGGTAATTGATCATAGGGGTTTGCACCCATTGGAAACCTTGAACCCCAAATCTCAAAGTTTTCGAAAATGAGGGTAAAATCTATGAGTATTTTCTAATCTACTTATATGTTTTCTAATATTCAACACTAAATCTCATGGTAAACCTACCTCATCTCACTCATCTTTTTGTTAAAGGGAGGTTGGAGCCTTTTCAAATTTTCAAAGTTCACAAAATTCTGGCTACTCCCCAGAGGAAGGTTTCTCTTTCCATCTTTGGCTAGTCATGTTTTATTATAGTGGCAGCTTAAAAAAAGATAAAAAAAACCTATTGCGCTCCGTCGCATTCCAACTACTCTGCTAGGAAACTTTCTATTTACATATTTGGATAGTTATATAATTACTATAATAGTCCCTAAAAAAAATAAATGAAAAATAAAAAGTTAAATTACTTTCATTTATTATAAATTACTCATAAATTTGACTCAGTTGTATCTAGTAATCATTAGGGCATGACCCGTGTATCTCATTCCGAGAATCTGCCAAAGAATAGATCCTTATAGACAAATAAACTCTAGCTTTTGAGCATAAGAGTAAAACACATGAATCTTAGTATGAAAGTTTGTTGTCGTGCCTATCTGTGCCATGTGTGTTCGAAGTATCCTACGAGGCTTCATTCCGCTATACCTGCATGTTGTATGCACCAGCCCCAATAAGGATCAAAAGTTATCAAAACTATTGCTGGCAAGGTTCTTTAAAAAAGGGTCTCTGTATTTGAAAGTTTGGCTCCTGAAGTCTCGGCCATGAAAATGACTGTTGCTTGAAAGAAAGGCTCCATATTGCTAGTTTTCAAACCTGCCACTCTATCTATCAAAATTTTATGCACAAAGAAGGCATGATGTATATGCTGCCTGATTTGGAAGAAAGTTAACTAAAAGAAACAGAAAGAAAAAAATATGGAAAGAATGGCCTAGTTGCTGCAGTTGGAGCAACCTGCCACTCGAATCCCCTTAATCAGAAGCAAGTATTTATATCCATAACAATGGATAATTTAAAACTAGTCAAGAGGATTAGCACTACCGATTAAATAAATAATCCTCTTAGTATGAACAACCTCAAACTCTTGTTGAGGTGAAGAAAAGACGTGACACCATATCGACTATAGAGTACACAGAGCTCTAAGGGTTGCTGCTAAGGAGAAAAGACTTATGAAGAGAAAATGTGAAAGACTATCTATGATCGGGGATAACAAGGAGTCTGCTAAGAGATAATCATCTATTGTGATAGCCCATTATCAATCCAGGTAAGTCATGCTCATTGAACATCGAGGTGTGACACCTGGACCACGTGTCCAAGAAATTGCCACCGAAAAGGTCTTAGCGACAGGGTGAGCAAATATGGAGGCCAAAGCAATATGAAGAAAAATATTTTTAAAAAAAAAGGAAATTTTAAAAGAATAAAAGAGCATGACATCTGGTTAACACTCTAGGAGGTCCTTCAATGATAAAATTTGTTAGGAATAGATGCTTAAAAGGAAAACTCATAATAGTGAATCGATTGATTGTCATCCAATAGAGAGTCTTCATAGTGTGGTAAGTGATGAAGACTAGGTCGTGGTGTTTACACCACCCATACATGTTTTTCTTAACGTGATAGGCAAGCCTGGCTTTCCCGATGTCGCCCCCTCGCGGGGATGACACTAGTAGGCTATCAAAATACTACCGAAATTACGTCTAAATGCTGGGTGAAATTATAAATCTTTTAAGATGCACTTAAATAAGTGTGAGTAAAATATATTTTTTTAAGATGCATGATCAAAGTTGTATTTTCTTTAACTCGACACCTGATATGCATCACTTGTGTAATAGCAGACAGAATGCGAATTTTAGAACCCAACATGAAATATTGCATGCTCAGGGCACTCTATGACTTGTCAACGAGCTCGAATGAAACATGTGCTCAGCACAATGGCTTACCTATAATGCAAATGAGAAATTCCATCAACTAATCGCAATCATTAGAATCATGCATTATTTTTACATGCAAAGGGTCTATCAGAACACTCAAATGAGAGTTAAATGTGAGTAAAATACAACTTTTAAGATGCACAATCATAGTTATATTTTCACGATCGCCACCGAATTTGCAATTCATTTGTTAACAAACAGACGACAATTCTTTTCAAAATCCATAAATGAAATTTTGCACAATTTTCACTGGATCCACAACACACATGCACAAATGGACAAAAGGCGAAGTTTAGAGCTTAAGCCGAAATATTTGAACGCCTTCCACTAATAATACATATTTGCAAATAATAAATGAAGATATTTTGAAATGTGCACAAATCCAGACATGCTAGCATGTGCTCCAACTATCGTATTAAATGCTTGATCACATAGTCCAAGAATGTTGTGCGAGCTAAGTTGAATTGAATTTTAAAATGCCCCACCTTGAGAAATGTCCATGAGTTTTAAGTCTTTACAAAAATTCTATTTCTAAAAGCTAAATCGAAAACAATTAAATCATAAACCTTCTCAAATGGGTTGCCTTTCCTACAGGGCATGGTCGTAAGCCCCACACCTTACTCCAATCCCTTTCCCTAAGTGGACTGGAGTGGCAGGGCTGAGCTCCCGCTAAGCCAGTCTGATCCCCATCCTAATTGGGATTGTAGCTGACAAGACTACCCCTTTTTTATTTCTTAAATGAGAAGCTCAATTAAATGCAAACATATTTTAAGAATATTTTAAATACCCCAATGATGATTGTGTTGAATGGAAATCTTACCCAAAGGAGACCTATTTTCAAGATATTTTCAAATTAACAAATCATAAATATTAAATTCATAAAGATTCAAAAATATTTAAATGAAAATTCTATCCTAAAAATTTAAGAGCAAAAGCCATCCGCCCTAAACAGCTGTTTGTCGAAATGGACAAATCTAGTGTTAACCTAAGCTCACATAGAGTCAATCTCAAGTCAAATATATTACTAAATTCAAACTCAAAATAACTTCTATAAGTAATGACACGGCTCGAGTCCTTTGTCCGCGCGGTTTAAAGTCAAATGACATCATAATAATCAATTACGACCAAAGCCTTATGATCAGGTGTTTTGTCACCAAATGACACTATTATACTACGGTCGCGAATGTATCCTATATGTTTTGCAATAAAATTTTATCATTTTGAGTGATAAATCATAGAGTATATTTGATAGGACGAATGCCCTCAACATTCATCCCAAGTCTATAGGGTTGTCTTTGACATAATAAGGATCCTTCTCTGTCAAATTAGGCCGAATACCTCCTCATACTAAGTAGATTAGAGTTCACGATAGCATGGGAAGATGGAACAATGGGATCTTGATCGAGAGCATCATCCCTTCCCTGCCATTCACTTTTAAGCTCATTGTGATAACTTCATAAAATTTAAATTTTAAATATGATGCTTCTATATGTTGAGCAATCAAATTCCTAATGACTAGCCTTGAAAATGCTCTCTCATTATCGGGAGGGATGGTTAAACATAGGGACATACGCCTATGGGAAACCTCAAATCCCAGCTCTTAAAAGCAAAAGCCCTCGCAAAATGAGGGCAAAGTTTATGGGTAGTGTCTTAATCTAATATCTCATCTACCTTTTGAAAATTCAACACGGAACCTCACGGTAAAACTCCCTCACTTATCTTCCTTTTCGAGGGAGGCCGAGGCCTTTTCGAATTTTTGGAGCCCACGAAATGCCATGGAATCATCATTTTAAGCTATTTTTTTTCAAGCATATTAAGTTCAAGTCCAACATAACATCATGAAATGTGCTATACATGATATTTTCTTAACTAGAATTTGATAAGCCTAACCAGTTCATTGCGAACCAAGACTAGTCACGAAATTTCATTCGGTTGGCCAGGAATCAAACCAATCATAAAATTTATTATTAGTTAAGACCCTTCACATTTAAGAACTGAAAGAAAGGAAATGTAAAATCCATTCTTATTGATTCCTAGATGGCATTATTAAATCAACTAATGCATCCAAAATTAATCATGTTCAAGAAATTAAACTATGGTAAGTATTCCCAGAGCTACCTAAACTATGCTTCATACATTATGAATATAGAAGTTTTGTAGAGTATAAAAGAACAATATAAAAAAAAAAATCGTTTCACAAAATCTAGTTGATAAATGAACCTCATGTGTGTCTGCAAAGAACAGAAATATTCTTACTCTTTCAAGAAGAAATTGATCTTCATATGGTAAATTTGTATTTGTGTTTAGTTTTCCACTAATTATCTCCAGCAGAAGAACACCATAGCTATAAATGTCAGCCTTCCTTGTCAATTTCCCAAAAATTGCATACTCTGGTGCCAAGTAACCTCTATTTAAAAGAAATAACCAGTTAGTGGATGCACATTATTAAACATTTACTTGTACAAATAATACACATGATGTAACGTTAATGAAAAGTCAAGCGTAAAGGTTCAAATTTAAAGCATGCTACCAAGAGTGTGTTATGATCATAATCCGTCATGATAGTGATAGAAGATTGATAAGAATATAGTGAGCTCTCCTCTATCCTCTTCTTGCATTAGAACTATACTACTGAATCTGTTAAAAATTCATCCTAAAGAATGGATAATTTTACAAACAGATTTATTGAAAAGTCATAGACTGTGGTGGCGTGCAGTTAATTACAGAATGCATCCTTATAGTAACTGCTTTGATGTACACTTAAGCATATGCCAACTCATTCAGTGAAAAGTTATTTGGCAAAACATCTCAGCAAGAATAGCATCCATCTTACTTCTCTTTCGTAATTCACAAAAGGAGTTCTGGTCTAAATAAGAAGGAAACTGAGTATGAAAGTTCATATGTGGTTTGGCAAAAAAGTGAGAGGCTAACCGAACCAACTCACATTGTTCCAGCTACCCGAGTGCTGACATAGCTCAAATTTGAAGGAAGAAGTTTCGCTAAACCAAAATCTGAAATCTTGGGATTCAAATCTTTATCTAAAAGAATATTGCTGGCTTTGATATCTCGATGCACAATAGGAGGACGGACCTCCTCATGAAGAAAAGCAAGTCCACGTGCAACACCGACACAAATTTTTGTTCGTGTTTTCCAGTTGAATTTAACTTTACTATCACTCCCACCTAAGATTAGAAACAAATAAGCCACCAAAAACTGTAGGTGTGTCATAAAAAAAGTCAACCAAAAGCTAAGGCTTACCAAAAAGCATCTTTGCAATGCTGTTGTTCTCAAGGTAGTTGTAAACCAAAATTCTCCGATCTCCTTCCATGCAGCAACCACATAAACTAACAAGATTCTCATGATTAATATTGGAGATCATAGCAATCTCATTTAGAAACTGAACACCATGTTTAGGCACAGAAGAGAGAACTTTAATTGCAACAACTTCTCCGTTTTTTAGCCTTCCCTGTGAAACGAAATTGTAACTCTTTGGTTGGAACAGGCACCCAAATAAAACAGCCTTTAAGCATCCAAGAAATTACCTTGTATACGCAACCAAAACCTCCCTCTCCAACCTTATTAGCAGGGCTGAAGTCATTCGTTGCTTGTCGCATTTCTTTGTAAGTGTATATTTTCACATTGGCAAAAGCCGGGATTTCTAAGATGTGAACAATAACAATAAGATAATTAAATGATGGAAAGTTAATTCAAACTCCATAATATAAACGATAAGCCGTAAAATTTAAAATTTTGGAAGTAAAAATGCTCCCAAATAATCATTTTACCGACCTTCATCACCGGCAAATAGCAAACATGATGACTTTTTCCATTTTAAAGTGAAAGAGAAACAACTCATTAGTTGTAAATCAAACACCATGCAAGCTAATAAGCGTTGATGTAAGGAAATATCAGAATCCTGCAAAATAAATGAACTATATGTTTAAAAAATATCATGAAATGCATGATCCAAAAGAACAGAAAAGGCCTCAAAACATAATTTATTGCCGCTAGAAAATCTCGAACTAACTCAAAATTTCACTAGACTTGAAATTGACCAGATTCAATTTCAAGCTTCACCACTCCAAACTTCAAAATGAATTCAAATTTGTTTTAACTAAATCGAATAATTCACGTCGCTTTGAAATCCAATTAAAGCCAAACTGGAATTTTGAGTCCAGCCCACTTGTCTCAAAATAATTTAAATTTTGAGTAAAGCTAAAATCAATGATTTCATGATGAGCCGCATATATAGTTGTATAAAGCATGTAAACACAGATAAACCTATCAACATCTTGCATTTTCTGCATTAATATTTTGGCATTAAATTTCAAAACTCAATAGCACTTAGCCAGTAGTGAAACTATGAAATGGCAAGGAGGACAACCAAAATTTGAGAAAAGCATTACATAGTCACATATAATACAAAACTAAACATCCCTGCTTTGTCAAATACAAAATTAAGAACTTAAAAACTCTTCCAAGCAAGCTTATAATCTATAAATTGCTATGTGCGTTATCAAATGAAAAACAACTCCAAAATCATTGCATTAAGAGAATAAAAAACACAAAATGCAGGTGTAAATCCATCTAAATTGCACTTTATCAAAGAAATCAACAAGGATAAAACACTAGCACAAGGTGAGTTTCCGGTTCTTCAGACAATCCTATTCCGTATATACACTACTTCAAAATTGAACCTTTCAGGATGGCAAAAAAAGAAAAAAAGAAATCTTAAACCTAGAGGACCGTCAAAACCAAAATTTTCTTGAGCATGCACCCAGAAACAAGAACAACACACTTCATTACTCAAGCAATACAAGATTACTCACTTACATACACATAAAAAAGAATGCAGAAAGCCCCAGATCTTGTTGCTTTAGCTAGAAAGTTAATTAGCCCGATGGTACTCTTCTTCTTGCACAACTTACAGAGCAAAATAACAAAAATGAAGGGAATTTTGATCAAAAAGAAGAATGAAATAATGGAGGAGGACTAGCCTGTTACGCAAATGACAAATCACTGGAGACTCCGGAGCAGAAAACACTAGCAAATCCTCCTTTCGCCAGTCCGGTGTGAAATGCGTTTGTCTAACTTTATGGAGGTAAAATGGGCCCCACGGCATGGCCCTTTTCGCTCCTTCGATGCTTAATTACAGTCCCGTTATCTTTTCTCCGCATGGGCAATTGGCTTCCGGTAAAGGTAGCCATGATTGACCCTCGAATAAATAATCTAGGAAACTTTTACATGCCTGGCACATGATTTTTAGGTGCTTATATATCCAAAATCTTAAGTTTGATGTTTATATTTATAATATTTTTAGTATCATAAAGTTATGCATAAAAAGTTAATTTTGCTTTTGAAAAGTTAATAATTGAATATCAAGAATGTATTTGCACGAATATTGATGAGAACTAACAACCCAAAAACAATGAAGTATAGTAGAGAAAAGCCCGTCGAGAAGAGGCCAAGAGACCCCACTTATGTGATTTGCATGCAGCCTTCTGAACCAACAGAAGGATAAGTAGAATGAGCTAAGTCTGTGTCGATCATACTTGAGCAAACAGATAAGTACTCAAACTAATCACTATCTTAATGCCAAGTGTTGAGAAAATTAGGGCGAAGAAAAACAGTAACGACACAAATCCATAAGAACACAGAGATTTAACGAGGTTCGGCAAAGATGCCTACGTCCTCGGGAGCAGAGCGGCGAGTTCCTTCAATATTCAGAAAAGCGTTACAGAATTCAGGGATACCTCCTGAGGTTACTAACAGGCCTATTTATAACCCCAGGAGTAAATCTTAGGCACAATATGTAAATACAACATTACTCATGTACCAAACCGCGGGGCTTTGCCCCAACCCACGTAACTTCCCAATTTGGACAGATTCTTCGGCTCCGCTCCGCTCCGCTTCGATCCAGCGTCTGTCCCGATATGGTATATGAGTCATACCATAACAAATCTCCACCTTGGCGAATATTCAGCCCCTTAGGAGAAAAATACCTGGGAGTTACA
>JXCR01132622.1:16848-41499 GCA_002079205.1 Phalaenopsis hybrid cultivar
CAGACCATTCTTGCATCTTCAGCCCATACAACTTTTGCTTTAGATACAACTTGTTTGTCAGAGATTTTGCCATAAACTGAGTTTCCAATTTCTTCCAAACTTCTCCTGGAGATTTCAGATTCATTACGTGATACATAACATCATCTGCTAGGCATAGTCGTATCGTCGCTGCCGCTCGTTGTTGCAATTCTTCCCAATCTTCATCTTCAATGACATCTGGTTTTACTGCCCGCAAAGCCTTCAAGATTCCCTGTTGAGCCAACAGATCTTTCACCCTGGTTTGCCACAATCCGAAGTTACCAGTTCTGTCGAACTTCACTACATCGAATTTCGCACCAGAAAATGCCATCTGAAAATTGTTCCTGCAAAAAAATTTCCGCAAAAAATTCCTCTGCAAAAATCTTTAGAACCTTTTTTTTTGAAAAGAAAATATTTTTCCTTAATTAAGGAAATTTACTTAATTAAATTTCTTTAATTAAGTATATTTTTAATAAACACAATTAAAAACATAAACATAATTAAAATTTTCCTTTCCAATCCACCGCAGCATTCAGCGGAGCCAAACAGCCATGGAAAAGGAATGTGGGAGGAATATTCTTCTAGTAGTTCCTCCGGGCCGCTCCTTTCCTATTTCGTGCCCAGATCCTTCCCTTCCCTTCCGGCAGTAACACAGCGATCCTTTCCTGTTTCTTCCCGGACAGTGCTCCTTCCTTTTCTTCCCGGAATCACCTCCTCGCGCAGGAGATCGATACTGTATCGCAATCCAACTGTTCGCCGACTCCTGTATCGCGATCCGCTGTTTCGCGAACTCCTCGCGATCGCCTGTTTTCGCGAACTCCTGGCCCGTCGATCCGCAGAAGCCTCGCACACGTCGCCCTAAAAGCCTCGCGGAAGAATTGCGGAAAGAACAGCGATTTGTGCTTATCGCGATTCTGCTTCTCCCTCCCGCAATTTGCCTCTTCCGCGATTCTCTTTCCGTTGCCGAAACAGCAACTTCTTCGCGACGATCAAATTTCTTCCTTGCCCTCGAATCTTGGCTCTGATACCACTTGTTGAGAAAATTAGGGCGAAGAAAAACAGTAACGACACAAATCCAGAAGAACACAGAGATTTAACGAGGTTCGACAAAGATGCCTACGTCCTCGGGAGCAAAGCGGCGAGTTCCTTTCAATATTCAGAAAAGACGTTACAGAATTCAGCGATACCTCCTGGGATTACTAACAGGCCTATTTATAACCCCAGGAGTAAACCTTAGGCACAATATGTAAATACAATATTACCCATGTACCAAACCGCGGGGCTTTGCCCCCGCACCCCAACCCACGTAACTTCCCAATTTGGACAGATTCTTCGGCTCCGCTCCGCTCCGCTCCGCTCCGCTTCGATCCAGCGTCTGTCCCGATATGGTATATGAGCCATACCATAACACCAAGGGATGGCCTCAACCTAGATCTTGGTGGATCTAACCCGATGAAAGAATCAAGTTCCTTGTCATCATCAGGCGTCCCACAAATGCCTCAGAGGTTCCTCATCAACGACCAGAATTTGATAGTGCAACATAGCATTACAATCATCTCCAATGACCTTCCTCGTCAAAGAATGAGTTATCTATCAAGTTATGGTCTGCTCGATGACTTAGTCTTATTTTGCTAACAGAAGTTTATCATCAAGAGAGGATCAACCAATTGGTAAAATCTAACAGATCGAGCGAGTCTTGTTGACCTAAAGCTAATCAAATCCAGCCGACTTGTTGTACCAACTAAGTCAAATTGATCGAACCGACCTTATCGAGCTAAAGCCATGCTAGTCCAACAGATCAAGTCATAGGGCAGTTGAGTTAAGCAATAGACTCGGATATGTAAAATACTTAAAATATCATATAACAACCCCATTAAAGTAGAGGCAAAAATATTATATCACATATTGTATCATCTCCCCTATAAATAAGAAGATTTTATAAAACAGGCTAATGGAAAAGAAGTTCTAATATTCATTTACTATTCTTCTCTCTCTCTCCTTTCTTATACTCTTAACACTTATGGTGTGATTCATTGACAAATCAAGATTGAGCATTCTAAAAGGTGCGATGAGTGTGGATCATGTCATAGACATGAAGAGGAGCAACATATGGAGTAGAAACCCACAATAGAGGCACTGGTAATATGGATTGCACCAAGGAGTTCGTGAATCAGTAAATCCAGGAATTGAATGTTTAGATGTTGGATGTCATTAGAGAGGCATTGTCTCATGCAAGAGAGCAGCATCCTCGAGAGGAGGGGTCGACACCCAATGGCCGAAGGGCACCCTTAAACTTGGATAGAGAAGGAGATTCTCAGTGCTTTGATAGTGTCGAGTCGACACGATCAATAAGCATCAGTTTGGGTGTACTGAAATGACCTGTCAGCCATAGAATGTCTTCTCTGAGTAAACCTCAAAGGTTGAGCCTTATAAAGGTTTAAAAGTCCTGCACAAGAATCCTACAAGGCTTAGAATGATCCAACCAACCATATAGTCTGGTTTGAGTTGATCGTATGCTTATTAAGTATCACTGGTGAGCTGAAATATCATCTTTTTCTTACCAAATTGAGGGAGTCAGCCCTCATATGGTTCAACGGTTTACCACCGAGAGTGATTGCCTCATTTGTCAATTTCAAGAGGATCTTTGTGGCATTGTTTTCCAATGCTTAGAAGCCACAGATGAAGTTTTAGGGCCTTCCGCGGATCTAGTAAGGGTAGAATGTGAGCATCTGCTCTTTTATCATCAAATTCCAAAAGGAGATGCTGAAAGTGTGAGATTTGCAGCACATAGTGGCATATGTCGCCCTAGCTCGAAAAATAAAAGAGGTGTGTTTCTGGTACGCCTTGGGCGTCTAGTGACCGAAGACATTTAACAAGTTGTTGGAGTTGGCCAAATACCATATCTCGGCCAAGGAATACAACTCGCCCTCACATATTCCAAAGGAGTGCATTCCACCTGCTACCTGAATAAGAGGGCCCTTTAAGGTAATATGTGGAGGTTGAGGGATGACTCACGTCCTTTTTACCATAACATGATATGAACATCATCAATCAACCTTAGACCATAAGGGGACTGCCAGACACACAACCAATTAGGACAAGTTCAATATCCTGACCAACGACCAGTTCACTGCAATAAGCATCTGTTGCCCAACAATGAACTGTCAGAAAAAAATCTATTAAGAGTATTGATGGTTGAGATAGTGAAAGCTATCCAAAATAAGGAGTAATTTAAGAAAGAACCACCAATAAAGGTTGAAGCTTGCCTTAAAAATCCAAAAAAGTAGTTCGCGTGCCATTAACACCATAAAGGGTTTCTCATAACTCCTCACATTATCGACACCCAAACCTACTCACAATGAGGCAAAGCCACAAAAGAAATTATAATTGGAAGTCTCTTTAGAAAGAAACTTGAAAAATAATGTGATATCTAATGTTGTAGAATTTTAAACTATTAGATAGAATAAGAAAAATTCAAAACTAAAGTACCAACAATAAGCAAGTTCATGCCCACACCTATAAGTACAACAACTTCATCTCAACATAAGGAAAACATTGTAATACCACATGATAGATTGGCATTCAGATTAAACTCACCCATTATCTACATGGACATGCTAATTTACCATATGGTCATCTCCCATGAGCTCATTGAACAAAAACTGAAATGTGAAAATAGTTAAGAATAATTAAGGTTCTAAAAAATACTTCTTTAAACCCTTTATTTTTGCCCTATCAGTGAAGAAATCGACATAACTACTTATCCCCCTGAATTTAGCCAATACTAGATTTATAACTAAAACCACTTTGATAGGTACATATCTTATCATGAGTTGGATTTCTAAAATGAGCAAGGATAAGAGCCATATAAGGAAGCACCTTTTGAGAAATAAGGGTAAATTCCTATAGAAATTTTATTTTATTACTTCTTTCTTTAGATTGCTTTCTTTCTTACCCTTCACAAATATACATTTTAGCATAGAGAATTGAAACCTTGTTGTTGGGAAGTCAATCATTTTAGGAAAAGGAACAAACATGAGAATTTAACTCAAATGAAGGAAAAAAGCTTAACGTGCTCTTAGTATTTTTGTAGTTATCTTCCAATGATGCAAAAGAATCAAACAATTAAATAAGTGATGTAGCACACCATCTAAATGAAGCCAAAAGTCCATTTATAAGAGCCCAAGAAAGTGCCCAATTAAGGGCATATTCAAGGCTTATTACAATTGCACTGTCAAGAAGAAATATTTGAATTTATGTTTTATTTATATTCCAATTTTTAGTTTTTAAAATGTTTGAATTTTCAATCTTGGAGGCTTTTATGGTTGGTCATAAAAACTAATAAATTAGAAAGTTGGTTAACACCTTCCTCCACTATGGCCACCTACCACCCTTCAACATTTTCTCGTCCTTTTATTAAATTTTTATCATTGTGATCTCTGTAAATAGGGTTGACATGTAATTATTTTGAATGAGATATTTGAGTGAGAATTCTCTCTCTTGTTTTTGGTGTTTGGTGGATTCCAGTGTTGTCTTTCTTTGGTGAGATTATGTATCTATCTTTCCTCTTTTAAACTTCTCTTTCGTGGTTGTTGTCAACCTGGGACATTAAGTTCTTCTTAAACTTATGCCTAGGTCCCAAAAAGATTTGGAATTCCACAAAAAATGTGTTCCACTATCTTTATGACATCCCCAATAAATTTAAATTCCTTTAATTTATTGCAAGATCCAAAATAAAATAATTCTTATTTTATTTGGATCTTATGGTTAACCTGATTTTTATATCACGCTTCTGCCGAAGTCATAGATCACGATGGATTTTAATGTTCTAATTGGCCAAGTTAGGAGTAAACAAAGTCCAGAATATTAAACAACAAAGTTTAACAAATTAAAGCACATAAAATAATATGAAAAATCAGGTATAAATATCATTCCAATAAATTCAGCCCAAAAATCATTGTGGCATGAAAAAAGTTTAGCTACTCATGACTCAAGAGAAAAGTGAAGACAATTTTCTTAAAATAAAATCTACAAGAAATATTTTTATTGAGATAAAAATAACTTACAGACCTTTTGATCTCATCTCTTACAAGAACAACACCTAACTTCTCTTACAAATCTCTCTCAAAAAAAAAAGGAAAAAAGAAATCTGAGAGGGGAAAAAATCTCTCTATAAACCTTAGCCTCCTTCTATAATCTCCTCTCCAAAGGCTCTCTAAAATCTCCAAATTATATATAGTTTTATAACATGAATCAAAATCCTTCCCAAATTCATCACATTTAATTCTATTTTTTTTATAACATTTAAGATAATTAGTTAAATTAGAAACCATAAGGTTAATTAACAACTGTTTAAGCGAGGTCAACCCATAAGATTAAGGTTAACTACTTAGAAACCATACAAGGCCTGAAACATTCTAAGGTTAACTAATTAGAAACCATAAGATGAACTAAACTATCTACATACATTTAAGCCCTTGTATTATTTTTAACAATTACTCATTGCACGAAAAGGGGATCTTACTAGCAAGATGATCACTCTTATTAGGAAAAAATATTACCTCAGGAGTACTGATGCATCAGTACTCCAATGGTGGGGTGTCACGTGGCTCCACGGTGGGACCATTGCATACGTGGCACGCTACCATTGGAGTACTAATGCATCAGTACTCCTGAGGTAATATTTTTTCTCTTATTAGAGAGGACTATCATAGACTTAGACTACGATTCAATATTTGATGGCCCCATCCATTTTACTCTTAGGCTCGTTCTACCAACATCTGAATTTTCTATCTTAAAATATATTTATCATTAATAAATAAGCGAGGTCATAATCCCCTCTTTTTACTCAAAATCTCCCTTAATTGATCTCCCCATAATTCTAGGTCAAAAAGTTTCGATGGCTATTAAACTCATCAAAATAGGGCCTAATCATGGTAGTACTTGATGAACTGAATGAATGGACAAGTTTTACTTGGACAATGTAGATCTGTCCTTCAATTCGGCTCGACTTTATTCCATACTTTCTCCATATAACATATAACAAATATTTGTATTTTTTTTTTTTTTGGCACAGCATAACATCATATGTTTTTTTTATTTTCTCTTCAATGGAACCTTACAAACAAAGTACATTAAGCTTATTGTTAAACGTGTGGGTGTGTGTGCTATATATATATATTGACCAGGAACTTTAGTTTCTGCGAATTGACTAGCAACTTTAGTTCCTGCATGTTCGCATTGCAGACTGCATAGCATTTGTTTTTTAGTGAATTAAGGAATCAAATGCTGATATTTATAATTCCACCTAAACTTCGCTATTTACTGAACTATCACCTAAAATGTTTTATTCCGAATTTTTCTAACCCCTTCGTNTCAGCATTGACCACAAACTTTAGTTCCTACGCATTGACTAGAAACTTTAGTTCCTGCACGTTCGCATTGCATGCTGGTATTTATAATCCCACCTAAACTTCGATATTTACTGAACTATCACCTAAAATGTTTTATTCCGAATTTTGCTAACCCCTCCGTCATTACTTCCATCCGCTGTCTACCTAGCTTCCTTTTTTCCAAGCACATCACACCAAAATCGACCATTTCTTCCTCTGGCTACTAAGGTGTTAAAAATTGGCCTGATTTGTGAATATGACTCGAATTTGACTCAAAAAATCTGTCTTATAGTTAATCTGAATAATTTTTGAATCGTGTTCGGGTCAAAGATTTCGATCCGTTTTTTATTCAAGTCAGGACGGGTTCGGGTCGAACCCGACAACTCAAACATGAACCAACTAAGCAAGAAAGTTCGGGTCCGGCTCGGATTAACGAGTCAATCTTCGGTTCGAATCTTAGTTTTTGACCTTTTATTATTCGGGTTGGGTTCGTGTTGACCGTATTTGGGTCGGGTCTAATCAAGTCATTTTTGGGTTAGACCTAAACCCGACCATTTGACCCGAATTGACACCCCCTACCGGCTCTTTCCTCTGCCTTATTCCTCTGCCAGGCTTCTCGTCCTCAAAGAAGGTTTGATCGACGCCCTTCAATAATAAAGGGAAAAATTATTTCATACAACAGTGTATGTAAAAATGCATACACTGTCCGATCTCAACCGTCCATCATTTAAAATAATAGTAATAATAATAATGGGGCCCACCAAAATACATGCTTACCCTGATGAACGGTATAGATCAGACAACTTATGCATTTCTGCATACGCTATTCGTATGGAATAATTTTTCTAGTAAAGGACACAAAACAAGTAAATACTTGAAACCTTACTCCCTTTCAAGCCTCCGTTTCTACCTGTGCTTCCTTCTTCCCGAGCTAGTTCAACCAAAATTCAATGATTCGCCCGACCATCTCATTCCTCCACCTCATTCCTACACCATGCTTCTCTTCCTCAAAGAAGGTTTGCCTGATGCCTTCCATTAGCAAGGGAGATGAGGAGCGAGGCTAGTATATACCCAAAACTTTACTCCATTTCTAGCCTTCTGCAAATTAGGATGTTGACTTCAGATCAAATTTGTACAATCATGCCTAAAGAATAGAATGCAGAGAACAAGAGAGGAAATGAGGAGGAGAGAGGGAGAGGATGGGAGTAGAGCAAGACTTGCCTCATAGGGGTGAATGTGGTGCTCTCCGATCTCTTGGACTCGTTTCATTCCATGAAAATAGAGGTTACAAGAGAGGTGAACCAAAAGCCCATTTTACATTCGTAGTCCCCCTATTTATAGAAGATAGAAAGGATAAAATATAAAATTACATAGTTACCCTTACTTTAAAGAGGGCAGTACAAGATGCTTTAGTTTTCTTATCCGGACAGTTCGATTGTCTTGATATACGTGCATACTATTTTTGTGTGCACATATTAAGTTCTCTAGTTTCCTTGCTCATTGACTGCGAAAACTATGATAAGGACAAGAAAATTATTTTAAAACAAAAAATATAATGACATGAATTAATCATGATACTCCCTGTTTAGCGCTCTTTGCACTTTGCTCGAGTAGCTTTTTGGGTTATCTCGCTGGCTCCGAATCACTGAATGAACCTCTGGGATGATTTCCCTTTACCCCTCATAGAGCTTGTCGCTACATGGTAGGGAATCATCCTCGAGGATGAGCACAATTTGGTTGTGTACATAGAGGGGCCGACCAGATGATCTTGGTGTCTCGACCGATCGTTTTTATTCAGTCAGGTGGCTTAGGGGATCGACCAGACGACCTTAACATAGATGTTGTCCACTTTTGTTTGGCCAAATGGCTTGTGGGATTGTCGAATGATCTTGGCTTTGCGTTCGTCCGCTTTTGTTTAGTCGAATGGCTCGTAGGATTGGTCGAATGATTTTGACTTTGCACCACGTTAGCTTTTGTTTGACCAGACAGCTTATGTCATGACCGACATATATTTAGGGTATTGAAGCTGGATTATAACCCTTCATTCGCGTGGATCATGGTCACTTGATTTGGCCTCCTTCTTAGGTTGGGTCCCCTCTCTATTGGAGTAAGGCCGCGTATGCTCTTCTGTGGGGTAATTTTCATCGTACCCTTCTCGAAGCTTGTCACTACTGGGCAGGAACCACCTGATTTTTTTGTCCAATCCAAGCTACAAAACTTAATCTCATAATAAGGAGAGTTTTTTGGCCGACGCTTATTGCTGATCATACGTCTAAGACGTCATTGTCAGTCATTTTTTTACTCAGATCCGAGTTCCCCGAGTGCTGGTGTAAATTGCAGAAAGCAGAATTCATGAAATAATTGCCTTAAATTCCTGCACATAAGGAGTAGTTATTGTATTCATTTGGAATGTCAAATATAAGAAATTGTTTTAGCTGCAATCTCATTAGTTTTGTCGGGTTATCACAAAGAGTTTTTAGCTGCAATAAAAAACCAAAATAACGAAGCCTCCTTGAAGAATCAGATTACTTCGTTTAACCATACCTCCCCGCACATATGCATATAAGTATATCTCTTTATTCTTCTGGGCAAGTCTGAACAACTGAGCAACCAATGAAAGAATGTGCCGCTGGGTGAAAGTGGTCGACCAGTGGCCGACAGGAGAAATGAGGTGGCCGGCCGGAGCAATGAGGTCGCCCGTTGGGAGAAATGAGGTGGCCGGCCGGAGCAATGTCAGGTAATATTTGAATTGCGATTGTTATAGTTAAAGTTTTAAAAAATAATTTTTCGTTTGAACAACATTATAGCACTTGGAGACCAATTGAGAAAGAGACAAAATTTACATAGAGAACAGACCATTTTATGTCATCGGAGTAACCCACGACATTATTAAATATCCCCTTTTCAATAATATTGCTAGAAATAGATATCAAAAATGGAAGATTATTACACGCGGAGTCTGCATACATGCAGACTCCTTATACAACCATGTTGTACACCGTTGTACATATATGTACAATGGTGTACAACATGGTTGTACAAGGAGTCCGCATGCAAGCAAACTCTGCACCTAATATTTTATCCAAAAAATGGCCAAAAATTCTTATATACATTGAGCCATTTTCCTCACCTATTTTAGCTCATCTAATATTCATAACTTTATTTGCAAAAACTCACCAATAGCTTTTATTTTGATAGATTTGTATGTTATTTTTGTTGTCATGATTTTTAAGATGTTTATCATGATTAAAAAGATAGACATTGATTCTTTGCACTTTTTTTTCTTATTTTTAATTTTTATTTTAATTTTTTTTGCATAATAAGCAAAGAAACTGATTGTTACGATTAACAAATTAATTCGGCGATATATTTTTTTTATTTGCTTTTGAGAAATAAAAGGAAGAACGACTTTTTAATACATTGTCACATTTTATTTTTATTCTGAAAATAAGTTAAAATCAATCTTAATAAATTAATAAGAGCTTAATAAAAGAGATATTAGCATTAAAGAAACCAATATGACTATCATAGCCACCCCACAGTTGCTGAAGGAGCGGCATGACCACACCATATTATGACATAGTCATGCTAAATACGGTGTAGCCACAACCAGATTTTGGTGTTCTTACGCCGCCCTTACAGAGAAGGCGGTGTAATTACACCACGTTTGGGTTGGTTACACCGGTTTGGCTAAATCACCATTTTCATGCTTCGTAATGCATGTTTGATCTCTTAGAATATGCAAAATATGAAAAACAACCTTCCAAATGTATAAAATCATGAATAATAAGATAAAAATGCAGAATTAGACATAGGGTAAATATGTAAATTTGACTCGTGTCTGTACTAGAAATGGAAACTATAATAAGTTCTTTGATTGAATAAATTATTGGATTTTATGGTTGATATCAGTTTTGTAATATTTAAGCTTCATATAAGTGATATATGAATATATTGATTTGATTTTGATTCACTTTGAAGGGGACACATGGTTACTTTTTCTGACATATTTTTGTTATTTATTTACTAAGCACTAAATCATTAGCCACTAACTACCACTATATCTTGCAATAATTTATTTTTAGATGTAAAATTACTTTAGGGCAATTATTGTTTAAATTTGGGGGATTTTTGTGTGTATAGGAAAATTTTTAATTCATATTCTATTTCAATATTAGCCACTAACTCTACCATTCTCAGTCATTCAATTCCACTGTCCAAGCTTGATTTAAACACCCAAATCCAGGTTCATTTTCTGTCACCCCACCAAACTTTAAATTGATCGATCTTAAAGCTTCCCCTGACCAAACGAGGAATTTCTCCATCGAAACCCCATAATTCCAAGCACTTTAACTCACTCATAGACCAAAACCGAATCACCACTCGATTGAACTCTTGTCTGAAGTCAAACTCAGTTCAAATTGGTACATGGATAAGCTTTTGTGAGGTCACAACGAACGTCCAAAACCAACCTAATCAAGGCCTCACTTCTTGGGCAAATGTATAGCTTACTAACCCTAAAAATGCTCTCGGTTTCATTAATGTGAAGTGAAGTTCATTTTTAAATGCATGTAACCGTATGAATATGTTTGTCTCGATTAGATGAAACTATATGAACAAACCGTGTGTGATTTGGTTGAGTATCGATCGATATCAAAACATTTTAGTGTGAGCAGCTCTCGGTTTAAGTTAGATGGGGATGATGAACAAATGTCGTTCATTCGTGTGTGTATTGATCCAACGACGGAGGAAGAGTCGGGCGAGAGATATGTTCAGAAAACGTGAGACATGTAACAGCTTACGCGGATGGCGGTGCTGATTCGAAGTGCATCGCGTGGGCTTTTGGAGCTGCCGAGAATGAGCTGGCCGCCGTGTGGGTAAGTAAGAAATTAGGGAATTTTTTATTTAAATTAATTAAGAAACTTTGAAAAATCAGAACTTGGTGTAATAAATCATAAAAATAAAATGAAAATATTTTGTTGCTCAGAGGACAAAGTAGAAAATTATAGAATAAAAATAAAAATAAAAATTATTTGTCATGTATTTTATATTTATTTAATTAAATACTCTAGAGCTTGTTTTAATTTTATTTATATAAATATTAATCACCTTAACTTGAAATTTGGAGAGTTTATTTTGCATGTGGTTAAAAGTTTTCTTTAATTTCTCTAAAGTCAAAGAACACCTCTAACCCTAAAAGCTCTAATTTTCAATGTGAAGTCTCCCATTTTGCTTAAAATAATTATATAAATTAAAATATAAATAAAAAATATGAGAATTGTTTGGTAGGTTCTCTGTNATGATGAGGAAAGTTCCTTGATCGGCCCTTATTGTTGATCAGATGTCAAAGACGATCATTGTCAGTGATTTTTTTTACTCGGATCTAAGTTCCCCGAGTTTTGGTGTAAATTGCAGAAAGTAGAATTCATGAAATGAATACCTTACATTCTTGCACATAAGGAGTAATTATTGTATTCATTTGGAATATCAAATATAAGAAAATTTTTTAGCTGCAATATGATTAGTTTTGTTGGCTTATCACAGAGTTTTTAGCTACAATAAAAAACCGAAATAACCATACCTCTTTGAAGAATCAAATTACTTCGCTTAACCATACCTCTCCGCACATATGCATACAAGTATCTCTCTTTATCCCCCTAGGCAATTATGAACAACTGAGCAACCAATAAGAGAATGCGCCGCTTGGTGGAAGTGGATGACCAGTGGCCGACCGAATAAATAAGGTGGCCGGTGGCCGGCCGGAGCAATGAGGTAGCCTGTTAGGGAGGTTTTTAATGACTGATATCCATATGTCCTATAGCTTATAAGCATTTAAATTTTCTTCTAGATCATGCTACGATATAAATAGCCTCTATACCTTTTATTATATTATATGCCTTTACTGTACTTTCTTCTTGTACCTTTTTCTTTTTCCATTTCTGCGAATAAAAGCTGTCATCCTCCTCGTTTTGAACTTTTTAGGTGGCCAATGTTTGTATTCGGCTAGCTTGTCCGATCGGTGGAGGTAACTTAGGTGGCTCTCTATAGAGGTGTAGATGAGCCTGAACACATGGGCGAGCTCAGACTTAGCTCATGTTTGACGTATTAAAAAATATCATTATTCGTGTTCAGCTTATTTATATTTTGAACAAAAAAATATAAATACTCTTGTTCAACTCATTTGCTTAGCGAGCCAAACACGAGCTGCACATGAACAAAAAATCATTTTGACAATTCTAATCACGCAACGGAGGATATTAAAGGTTAGTACCAGATGTGCATAATTCTATCTTCTTTACGATGATTGGAAACATAGATCTACTGGAGCTTTTCATCCTCGTCGACTCGTCAGCAACAAACTCCACCATTTCGCTCAAACTTCTCTCCTACACCGAAAGGACAAAGCAGAGGATAAACAAAAACAATATCATAATTGGAGGTTTTGTGTACAACCCCATATCGTTGAAACTATGTCAAGACCATTCCTTCCCTAATGGCCATAGACATTAATCTATTGAAAGGTTGATGCCACCAGACTTTCACAAAAGAAAATGTCCACCGACTTGGATATAAGAGACTAGCCAGAGGTGGTTGACCGACTGGAATGTAATTGTCGACCCATCGTTTGTGGTGACTCTGTCAGGGAGTTTGTCGGCTGGTGGTAGGTTGATGCAATCTTCGCGCGACAGCGAAGGTCGAAACTGCATTGTGGGATTAACTGGTTGACAGAAGCGGCCATCCGTCAAATATTGGCACGGTAGAAATTGGGTTTGCCAAACTCGAGGTGGAAAAATGTTACATCAGGACTCCTAATGCATTCGGAGTCCAAGGGTGGGGTGCCAAGTGTCAAGTGGGTTCCACCGTTTTTAACATCGACTAATGACAGTGTATTACGACATATCCACTTGACACGTGACGCCTCACCATTGGACTCCGAACACAAACTACGATTAGATTCCTGATGTAATATTTTCTCAAGGTGGCTGCCGCGTGCTTTCTAGACTGAGAAACAATCAAAAGAATGCCGCAGTATTCATAAAATTTTCACAACTACCATCAAGTTGCAACATCTGTAAAGCTGGTTTACAAGCCTACCGCTAGAAGAATTAGGATTTTTGAATTCTTGGTTAATGCCTAGATAATAACAAAAGGGCACGATAGATAAACTATAGTTTGAGCTTTGAAAGTTTGGCAAGTTCAGTGGCAGAGATTTGCGCATGGGTGGAGTGTTGGAGGTCTTTAGATCTAGAATCAGAGAGCATGCATAAATCTATAGGGAAAGAGGCGAAATTTCTCAGAGATTGCTGGCGACGAGGAGTAACACTTGGACAACATTATAACACTTGGAGACCAATTGACAAAGAGACAAAATTTACATGGAGACCATTTTATGTCATCGGAGGGATCTGCGACATTATTAAATATCCCCTTTTCAATAATTTTGCTAGACAATGAATGTCAAAAATGAAAGATTATTACACGTGGAGTCCACATACATGCAGACTCCTTGTACAACTATGTTGTACAACGTTGGTACAAGGAATTTGCATGCATGCTTTTTAATACATTGCACATTAATTCGGCGATATTTTTTTCTATTTGCTTTTGGGAAATAAAATGAACAATGACTTTTTAATACATTGTCACATTTTATTTTTATTCTAAAAATAAGTTTGAAGCAATCTTAATAAATTAATTAGAGCTTAATAAAAGAGATATTAGCATTAAAAAAGCCAATATGCCTATCATAGCCACCCCACAGTTGCTGAAGGAGCGGCATGACCACACCATATTATGACATAGTCATGCTAAATACGGTGTAGCCACAACCAGATTTTGGTGTTCTTATGCCGCCCTTATAGAGAAGGCGGTGTAATTACACCACTTTTGGGTTGGTTACACCGGTTTGGCTATATCACCATTTTCATGCTTCATAATGCACGTTTGATCTCTTAGAATATGCAAAATATGAAAAACAACCTTCCAAATGTATAAAATCATGAATAGTAAGATAAAAATGCAGAATTAGACATAAGATAAATATGTAAATTTGACTCGTGTCTGTAATAGAAATGGAAACTATAATAAGTTCTTTGATTGAATAGATAATTGGATTTTATGCTTGATATCAATTTTCTAATATTTAAGTTTCACATAAGTGATATATAAATATATTGATTTTATTTTGATTCACTTTGAAGGAGACACATGGTTAGTTTTTCTTACATATTTTTGTTATTTATTTATTAAGCCCTAAATCATTAGCCACTAACTACCACTATATCTTGCAATAATTTATTTTTAGATTTAAAATTATTTTAGGCAATTATTGTTTAAATTTGGGGGATTTTTGTCTGTATAGGAAATTTTCTAATTCATATTCTATTTCAATATTAGCCACTAACTCTACCATTCTCAGCCATTCAATTCCACTGTCCAAGCTCAATTTAAACACCCAAATCCAGGTCCCTTTTCTATCACCCCACTGAACCCCACCAAACTTTAAATTGATCGATCCTAAAGCTTCCCCTGACCAAACGAGGAAGTTCTCCATCGAAGCCCCATAATTCCGAGCACTTTAACTCACTCATAGACCAAAACTGAATCACCACTCGATTGAACTCTTGTCTGAAGTCAAAATCAGTTCAAATTGGTACATGGAGAAGCTTTGTGAGGTCACAACGAACGTCCAAAACCAATCTAATAAAGGCCTCACCTCTTGGGCAAAGGTATTGCTTACAAACCCTAAAATTGCTCTCAGTTTCTTTAATGTGAAGAGAAGTTCATTTTCAAATGCATGTAATAGTATGAATATGTTCGTCTCGACTAGATGAAGCTATATGAACAAACCGTGAGTGATTTGGTTGAGTATCGATCGAGATCAAAACATTTTAGTGTGAGCAGCTCTCGGTTTAAGTTAGATGAGGACGATAAACAGATGTCGTTCATTCGTGCGTGTATTGATCCAACGGCGGAGGATGAGTCGGGCGAGAGATATGTTCAGAAAGCATGAGACGTGTGACAGCTTACGCCGATGGCGGTGCTGATTCGAAGTGCATTATGTGGGCTTTCAGTGCTGCCGATGAGCTGGCCGCCGCGTGGATAAGTAAGAAATTAGGGTATTTTTTATTCAAATTAATTAAGAAACTTTGAAAAATCAGAACTTGGTGTAATAAATCATAAAAATAAATAAAAATATTTTGTTGCTCAGAGGACAAAGTAGAAAATTATAGAATAAAAATAAAAATTATTTGTCATGTATTTTATTTTTAATTAATTAAATACTCTAGAGCTTGTTTTAATTTTATTTATATAAATATTAATCACCTTGACTTGAAATTTGGCGAGTTTATTTTGCAAGTGGTTAGAAGTTTTCTATAATTTTTCTAAAGTCAAATAACATCTCTAACCCTAAAAGCTCTAATTTTCAATGTTAAGTCTCCCATTTTGCTTAAAATAATTATATAAATTAAAATATAATTAAAAAAAATATGAGATTTATTTTGGTAGGTTCTTTGTGGTCAGGAGACTCTAGAAAAAATGTAAGATGAGTTTAAATAATTATGTGCATTGTCTTAGCTAATTAACTCAATAAAACTCATAAAAAAATAAAATATAATTTAATAAATCATAAAAATTAATTCACAGTGAAGATAATGTTGATTTTAAGTCTTTGTTAAAATTTGAAACCCATTTGAAATATATTTCATATCAAAACCTATTTTTCAAGATAAATAGAATTTTTGCACTAAAATAATTATAATACAAAAATATAATTAAGAAAATGATGAAAATGGTTTTGGGAGTTCCTTGTGATTAGAGTCATCTAAGAAAAATAAAGTTTGTGTTAAAATAAATACTTTATTTTTTAGCTAATTCTTAATTTAAGAATAATTAAAAATAATTAAAAATCACAAAAATATGAAGATGTACTAAAATGTTCTAAATTGTTACCTGATCACATGTGACCTTTTAAAATATTTTCCCTAATTTTTGTGCTATAGTTATATATTTTTAAATGCTAAAAATATATTTTCCTTAATTTTTCATTAAAATAATCATAATAAATACAATTAACATTATATAAAAAAAATTTGTTCCTCTGAGTTCTCTGAACTTAGTGAGACTAAAGAAAAATATAAAAAGTGATTTTTGAGATTAAAATATATTTTCTATTTAATTAATCACTAAAATCAATAAATAAATATAATATTTAAAATATAACTCAAAAATCATGAAATTTGGTCCAAGTGGTCCTCTGACATAGGTGAACTTCCAATAATTTTCTTAATGAAATAAATTTTAATTTGATTAATCAAATGAATTAACATCAAAAATCTTTTTTAGCTAAAACAATTATTAAAAATTAAATAAAAATCAGAAAAATAATAATTTCACCGTCAATATTTTAATTGTCACATGAGTGGGGTGCCATTAAAATTTTAAAGTCAATTGAGTTAAATTTAATGAGTTATTTGGTGGATTGCTCGAAGGGCAAAATGGTAAATTTAGGATTTTGATGCCATAGTTAAATTTTTTATTAAGTCAAAGGGTAAATGAGTAATTTTGATCATAATGAATTTTTTTTTATGTTTGAGACATAAGGGTTTAAGAGGTAAAAATCAATTCATCACTTCTATATAACAAGGGTAAAATTGTAATTTTATTAAATTATTGTGATTTGAAGGTTGATCTAATTGGATGATCCTAAGGTTGTGGGCTTGATCCAAGAAGATAGTAAATTACTCATTTGAAGCCCATAAATGGTTATTAAATGATAAGCATGACCTTTTAATAAGAATTAAATACCTCTAGTTCAACATTTTAATTATTGCAAATTTACCTAGAAGATTGGACTTAAGGGCTTAGTAGCAAGTTATGCTTGATTTAAATCTGTCTAATGAGCTTTATAAAAGAGAAACTTATTTAATCATGAAACACTTTAAAACACTATAAGCCCAACTTTAATTGTAGGTCCAAGATCCTTAATGACTTGAGTTTGTCCTTAAGGGCAACCACTCACATAATTTTTAAGTAAAACACAAAGTGAATGTTTGAGTACCTCGCTCATGAGATAATTAAAATATTATGATTCATTGAGCACTGGATAAATTAATTCTCACTGAAACAAAATTTAACTTTGGGCGATTAATTAAACAATATAATAAGTCCAAATGAACTCAAAATGGTTCAAAAGGTTCTAAAAGTTGTTTAAGGTTATGCCCCAAACACTTTTATGATCTTTTGGATATTTTGAAGAACAACTGAACTTATTATTCTTTGTCAAGAAAATCATCTATTAAAACTTTTAGGGGCCCACCAAGTTATGTCTCAGGACACGATAATTCTCCTAAATCAAAAGAAACGCCCTACACTACTTTTAGGGGCCCACCAAGTTATGTCTCGGGACACGATAATTCTCCTAAATCAAAAGAAACACCCTACACTACTTATCCAACATTAATTGACCCAATGCTCAAGGATTTGAGTCTTTTATAAGGTATTTAAATCCTTATGAGCAAATGGGGATATTTTTTTTGGCCACATATGGATCATCGAGCTTGTGTAAGTCTGAGGTATAGGTGGTCAGGTAAATGACGATAATGTTAATGTGTGATAAAACGAGGGATACGAAGTGAAATTTAGAATAGCATCTCCTACCTCAAGAACCTTCAATAAGGAGACAGGATAAGGACCGATGATACTATACAACGACTCTTGAGGAGATGATTGCCCCCAACATTCTTAGGCTGCCTGTAATCCTAGCTTGATCAAAATAATTAACATGTGGACTACACTACTTTGCAAAGTATTTACAAAAATGAAATTTCTTTTGCCCGTAAAAGTAAGTTCTATAAAAAACAAAATTAAAAATGAAAATTTATAAAGGTCTACTGTTAATCTCTTGGATCAAGGTTAGGACTGCCCTCCTGAGATTATTAGGTTGGTAGTTTTTACTCAAGGATGGGAAGCACACATTCCAGTTTTGAGCCCCCACCTTTACAAATGTCTTACACTTAGTTTTGATCTCTTATATGTGACTATAGGTTTTCTTTTACTTGCTTGTGTTTTACTATGGCTCGTTTTCTGACTTTTCTCGTAACAAATGCTCCTGTTTACTTTTCTGTAATTTATTTAACTTCCTATAAATTATATTATGCTTTGTGATGCTAACCATGCAACAATAGTAGAGACCCAGATACACATTTATATTTTATGCATTTGCAAGTTTATTTATTTACCTTACAATACTTTCTAGCTGCATTTAATTACTTTACATGCAAAACTAAACTAAAAATGAAAAGTACAAAAACAATTTTCAAAATTAATTTTACTTTTTCAAGACAACAAACAACTTAATGCATTCTTTTTAATTTACAAGAGTCTCTCGGATGAGGTAACTACGGTTGCTAACGAGTTCTCCGTAGTTTAAATGAGCTTACTAACTCTTTTAGACTAAGTGAATTCAAGAGAAAATAGCGGTACCATAATGAGTGACCCGTAGGATCCTAACAGGTGTCGCTCTAATCAACTTTAACCCCCCATAATACTTGAACAACAACAGAACTTGTCACTTAAACTGTTAAACTTTAAACCTTAAATCTTAAACATGGAACCAGGAGCTATCTCTTTGACGAGGGGCTTGAAGCTAACTTTGTGGGTAGCATGAAAATAATGTATAAAAGAGCAACTTCTACAACAACAAATCAGATCTAAAATAGTAAATATTTCCTTAGAATTAAATAATAAGTCATTGGTCTTCAAGGTAGCCCGTCTAGTACGACATAAATCCTCACTTCATCTTTAGGCTTTTGTACAATCATGTTGTCCAATATAATACCTAACTCGTTTTAGGCTCCAAGGTTGTTGTTCGTCATGACATAAACTCTCATCTCTTTCAGGCTGTTTGTATGATCGTGCCATGCAAATGTAAGCCTTAAATAATAACAATTTGTTGGCATCAATTTTTGGATGTCATAGGTGTAAGTTGTCCACCTGCGATCGACAAAAATTAGCTATCGCNGCACTAAAATAATTATAATAAAAAATATAATTAAGAAAATTATGAAAATTGGTGTTAAAATAAATACTTTATTTTTTAGCTAATTCTTAATTTAGAAATAATTAAAAATCACAAAAATATGAAGATGTACTAAAGTGTTCTAATTGTTACCTGATCACTTGTAACCTTTTAAAATATTTTCCCTAATTTTTCTGCTATAGTCATATATTTTAAATGCTAAAAATATATTTTCCTTTCTTTTTCATTAAAATAATTAAAATAAATACAATTAAAATTATAAAAATAAAATTTTGTTCCTCTGAGTTCACTGAACTTAGATAGACTATAGAAAAATATAAAAAGTGATTTTTGAGGTTAAAATATATTTTCTATTTAATTAATCATAAAAATCAATAAATAAATAAAATTATTAAAATATAACTCAAAAAATCAAGAATTTGGTTCAAATGGTCCTCTAACATAGGTGCACCTCCAATAATTTTCTTAAGGACATAAATTTTACTTTGATTAATCAAATAAATTAACATCAAAAATCCTTTTTTTCTTGAGGTAAAATAATTATTAAAAATTAAATAAAAATCAAAAAATCATAATTTCACCATCAATATTTTAATTGTCAATTGAGTTCAATTTAATGAGTTATGTGGTGGATTGCCTTAAGGGCAAAATGGTAAATTTGGGATTTTGATGCCCTAGTTAAATTTTTTATTAAGTCAAATGGAAAATGGGTAATTTTGATCATAATGATTTTTTTTGGATGTTTGAAACATACGGGTTTAAGAGGTAGAAACCAATTCATCACTTCTATATAACAAGGGTAAAATTGTAATTTTATTAAATTATTGTGATTTGAAGGTTGATCTAATTGGATGATCCTAAGGGAGTGGGCTTGATCCAAGAAGATAGTAACTTACTCATTTGAAGCCCCTAAATGGTTATTAAATGATAAGCATGACCTTTTAATAAGAATTAAATACCTCTAGTTCAACATTTTAATTATTGCAAATTTACCCCGAAGATTGGACTTAAGGGCTTAGTAGCGAGTTATGCTTGATTTAAATTTGTCTAATGAGCCTTATAAAAGAGAAACTTATTTAATCATTAAAACCATTAAAACACTATAAGCCCGTCCTTAATTGTAGGTCCAAGATCCTGAATGACTTGAGTTTGTCCTTAAGGGCATCCACTAACATAACTTTTAAGTAAAACATCAAGTGAATGTTTGAGTACCCCGCTCATGAGATAATTAAAATATTATGATTCATTGAGCACAGGATAAATTAATTCTCACTGAAGTAAAATTTAACTTCGGGCGATTAATTAAACAATATGATAAGTCCACATGAACTTGAAATTGTTCAAAAGGTTCTAAAAGTTGTTTAAGGTTATGCCACAAACACTTTTATGATCTTTTGGATATTTTGAAGAACAACTGAACTTATTATTCTTTGTTCAAGAAAATCATCCATTAAAACTTTTAGGGGCCCACCAAGTTATGTTCCGGGACACGATAATTCTCCTAAATCAAAAGAAACGCCCTACACTACTTATCCAACATTAATTGACCCAATGCTCAAGGTTTTGAGTCTTCTCTAAGGTATTTAAGTCCTTGTGAGCAACTGAGGATATTTGTTTTTGCCACATATGGATCATCAGACTTGTGTAAGTCTGAGGTATAGGTGGCCAAGTCAATGACGATAATTTTAATATGTGAGAAAATGAGGGATATGAAGTGAAATTTAGAATAGTATCTCTTATCTCGAGGACCTTCAATAAGGAGAGAGGATAAGGACTGATGATACTATACAACGACTCTTGAGGAGATGATTTCCCCCAACATTCTTAGGTTGCCTGTAGTCCTAATTCGATCAAAATAATTAACCTGTGGACTACACTACTTTGCAAAGTATTTACCAAAATGAAATTTCTTTTTCCCGTAAAAGTAAGTTCTACATGCCTGAAAACTGAATTAAAAATGAAAATTTATAAAGGTCTACGGTTAATCACTTGGATCAAGGTTAGGACTGCCCTCCGGAGATTATTGGGTTGGTAGTTCTTTCTCAAGGTTGGGAAGCACACATTCCAGCTCTGAGCCCCCACCTTTACCAATGTCTTACACTTAGTTCTGATCTTTTATATGTGACTATATGTTTTCTTTTAATTGCTCGTGTTTTACTACTACTCGTTTTCTGACTTTTCTCGTAACAGATGCTCTTATTTACTTTTCTGTAATTTATTTAAATTCCTACGAATTATATTATGCTTTTGTGATGCTAACCATGTAACAGTAGTAGAGGCCCAGGTACACATTTACATTTTATGCATTTGCAAGTTTATTTATTTACCTTACAATACTTTCTAGCTACATTTAATTACTTTACATGAAAAACTAAACTAAAACTGAAAAGTATAAAAACATTTTTTCAAAATTAAGTTTACCTTTTCAAGACAACAAACAACATAATACATTCTTTTTAATTTGCAAGAGTCTCCCGGATGAGATAACCTACGGTTGCTAATGAGTTCTCCCTAATTTAAATGAGCTTATTAACTCTTTTAGACTAATTGAATTCAAGAGAAAATAGTGGTACCATAATGAGTGAACTGTAGGATCCTAACCAGTGTCGCTCTAATCAACTTTAAACCCCCCATAATACTTGAACAACAACATAACATGTCACTTAAACTGTTAAACTTTAAACCTTAAATCTTAAACATGGAACCAGGAGCTATCACTTCGACGAGGGGCTTGAAGCTAACTCTGTGGGTAGCATGACAAGAATGCATAAAAGAACAACTTCTACAACAATAAATCAGATCTACAATAGTAAATCTTTCCTTAGAATTAAATAATAAGTCATAGGAATTCGAGGTAACCCGTCTAGTACGACATAAATTCTCACTTCATCTTTAGGCTTTTGCATAATCATGTTGTCCAATGTAAGACCTAACTCGCTTTAGGCTCTGAGGTTGTCGTTCATCATGACATAAACCCTCATATCTTTCAGGCTATTTGTATGATCATGTCATACAAATGTAAGCCTTAAATAATAATAATTAACTGGATGAAACATATAATATTTCTTCAAAATTGAAGTCAAACCATAGGTTACCTTGGGAAGTCGCTGAGATTGTCCTCAGGATCCGTGACATCTCCTAGTCTTCTCCTTTTGGATTCCATAATAAATGTTCTAAACTTTATCTTTTCTCATTTGATACTCCATTGTCTGAATTTAAAAGTCCTAAACTTGGAATATCTTGAAGACAATATTTTCTAATGTAAATCAATAGTTTTCTTAGGTGACCTCAGTCATTTAAGATGTAATTAACTATAGGGACTTGCCCTTAGGAAGTTTTAGAACCCAACTTAATATAAACCTGTCTAATTAGATCAGAGAAAATTTGTCGGTCAACATGAAAGTCTCACAGACTAAAACAGATGTCATAAATTCCTTCGTTTATTTAATCAAACCTCAATATCAAGCAATGTGTCTGTTTCCCAAGATAGGTACATCACTTGCACTGTTGTGCTTGTTTAGTTAAACTATTGCATATATGAGATCAATTTAGTCTTGTACTTTCAAAAATTAAAATATTACTTTTCAATATATATATATATATATATATATATATATATATATATATATATATATANTCTCTTCTCGGGCCCCTGCCACTACGACATGCCCATTCCTTCGAGTCACTTTCTTCATGGCATACTCTTTATCACTACATAAATATTTTGATTTTTCCTGCATTAGCATTTGCGTTTGCATGTTTGCATGGATAGCGAGCCAGGTTCGTTAGGAGAGTGATCNTATTATTATTTTTTTAAATACTATGCATCCCTCATTGCCTCTTTTATTATTTTGTGCATGTTCTACGAGACAATTGACGCGCGTACTAGACCACTATCGGGGTTCGTCCGGAAACGTGGGCTCTCTTTCCCTCTGCATAAAGAGGACGCGTCTGCAACCGTCACGGTGGTGAGATCCCCTAAACTTCTAGCTAGCCTTAGTTTTAGCGGTGTCTAGGCGTGTGGGTTCGATCGCCCACACGGGGTGCGTGCGCCGGCATGGGTCGGCGCGACGACGTGCCTGTGTGATGGATCGTCGATTTCCTAGAGCCAGCCTTTAGGTTAGGACTTTCTGTGCGTAACCAAACACCCCCGTAGAGCCGAGTGTCTCCCTTGTGTTGTGAGCCTTAGCACAAGTCCCGATGGGTCGGAGTCCCTCACTCCCCTTGCTTTGGGTTTCCCCAGCTTTACTTGGAGAAGCTAGGGGGTCGGACTTGGCAAAGCGAGAGAAGCTTCGTAGTTGGCTCGCTTTGCAAAGTCTGGAGGAGTTCGCGAAATGGTAAAAGCTTTGTAGCTAGCACATTTCGCGACGCAGTGGAGAGTTTTCCCTTCGGAGATCCGGGGAGAAAACTCCTCACATTCCCTCACCAAAACAAGAGGCGACGGTGTCGCATATCCAAGGGTCTAAACCTTAGGTTTCCTAGGTGAGGTCGTTAGTACGAGCGTGGCTCGCTATCATGTGTGGTCATTTGCACCTCATTGTTTGCATATGTGTGTCTTGCATTGTTACATATTGTGTGTCATATATCACACTTGCACCTTGCACCTTGCACCTTGCACTTGCACGTTGCACTTGCACTTGCACCTTACACCTTGCACCTTGCACCTTGCACGTTGCACGTTGCACTTGCACTTGCACCTGCACCGACACCACTTGTGTCTCGATNCCACATTTCGTCACCAAAACAAGAGGCGGCGATGCCGTATTTCCAAGGGTCTAAACCTTAGACTTCCTAGGTGAGGTCGTTAGTATGAGCGTGGCTCGCTATCATGTGTGGTCATTTGCACCTCATTGTTGGCATATGTGTGTCTTGCATAGTTACATATTGTGTGTCATATATCACACTTGCACCTTGCACCTTGCACCTTGCACTTGCACGTTGCACTTGCACTTGCACCTTGCACCTTACACCTTGCACGTTGCACGTTGCACTTGCACTTGCACCTGCACCGACACCACTTGTGTCTCGATCGGTTATACCGAACCGGTCACATCACTTGTGCTTTAGCTGGCTACCCCGGTCCGGTTGGCACAATACTCTGGTTTGACCGGATGCTCCATCCTGATCGACCTACAACTTGCCCCTTTGCATGTTGTGTATGTGCATGTACATGTTTGTTTGCATTATCGATATCATCTA
>JXCR01132622.1:52512-73920 GCA_002079205.1 Phalaenopsis hybrid cultivar
TATATATATATATATATATATATATATATATATATATATATTGTAATATTTATTATATTTCTTTTCTATTTATAATGAAGATCAAAATTTGAAAACATAAAAAAAAATTCTTTTGAAAGAATTAAGCTTATGTTTTGAAACTTTCTTATGGTGTGATTTTTCTACTAAATATGTTTTAATATTTTAATTGAAAGAGGAATTAAGCATAACATATTTAAATTTTTATTTCAAGTCATAATTAAAGAATCATTATTTATAATAGTCAACAAATTTTTATAAATGATAATTATAATTTAATTCAAGAAAACACAATATCTCCAAGTATGCCCGCTTCATATAATTTGAAATTTGATTATATGAAATGCTTTTATGCAACTTAAAACATCATGATTTATCTTGTAGTCTCAACCACCACTGTGAAGGCAGCAATCATTTTTATAATTAGATTTATCAGAAATTACTTCATCAACATTGTAATTGTATTTTGTTATTTACTTGAATAATTCAAAATCTTTTCTATTTAATATGTTTGATTTAGATGGAAGATCATAATTAGAGGGCTTAAAACAATAGACAATTTCTTTTGAGGGGTCTATCAAAAAGTTCTCAGTGTAGGATTTGCAATCTATCTCATGACAAATGCTTGTCCTTCTTTGAATGGTCATTTTTTATGTGTTATCTTAAGAATTGTATTCCACATGGACTTTTTCTTACATTGTTTATACATTTTAGCAAGTTTTGATATATGGGTAATCTTCTTTTAATCATAATGAAAACATTTAAATCTAATTTCTTGGTTATAGTTCACATCATTTGGATGGACCAAAATTGAAAATTTTTTAAGGATAAAAGCTCTAATATTTACATATTGCAAGGAAATATTCTTGATACAAATTTAGAATAAATAAATGAAAATTTAAGATTTAGTTGTTTGTTTATATTATAGCCATGTATTATAGAAAAAGCTTTTTTCCTTCCTTTGTGTTGTTGGGCAAAAATGAGAATTAAGTGTCTTACATAATAACATTTAGTTAAACAGTGTTGCTCAGTTCCCTTAGATAGCTGTGTTCCCACAATTATCTTTGTCATCACTAGAACTTAAGATTTTTTTAATTTTTTCATGCAAAAGTGATTCACCTCTGCAACACTGTTCAATTTAGATGCTTGCATCTTCTTCATTATCAAGTTTAGCTACTTTTGTAAAATTAATGCAAGAATTATGATTTGTTATTTATTAAAAATAATTATATTTTAGCCTTTATATCAAAAGACTGCTATTTTATTATAAAGAAATATGAATTCAAGAAATATAGAGGTTTTGAATCAAAAGACTCCTATTTTAACTTATATCAAAAAATTAAGTATATTTGTTCTTTCTTATGCCTTATTATTTTTAAGGCATTAGAATGTTATACAAATAAATGCATAATTATAGAGGTTTTAATATAAAGAAATGTGAATTCAATGGTATTAGTGCAAAATTTCACTTTAAGTTATTATTTTGAATCAAGGGAGGGTGGGTCAAATTTTCTCCAAAATAAATGCCTTTGTGCCAGGAGAAGCTGTTAGAGCTAGGTGTATTAGAGGATAAAATATTGGGTGCGGATGTCACACCTACAGATAATTGTTGCAATCCATTGGGGGTCTCATTTTGTTTATGTGCTCCAGCATCTGTCCCTTATCAGATATATGAGTCATTCCTAACATTACTTTTTTATTTAAAACAAGTCTTTTGATGATTCCATGAGTCAAGCGGAGATCGAATGAATCAAACAAATTAATAAATTTCTAAACATACAATATCTTTATTGTAGACCTCCATTATAAAGAAAAGAAAAATGCCAAATTTTACAACTGGTACATTCAAATGATACATAACCAAATCAATCACACCGAATTATTAACAAACAAATGAAATCAAATACAAACAAGTAATACACTAAAAACCCAATCACTCAATTACAAAACACCAACAGAAAATCATGGAGTAGTTGCAGAGGGAGGTGGAGTGAGGAAGGGAATGGAAGGAAATTTAGGAATCTTAGGAATGAAAGGACTAATTATAGGATTAAGAGAAGGCAAAGGAGGGAAGCTAAACTTTGGGATTCCAGTATTTGCTGGAATAGCTGGCAATGGAGGCAGGGTAGCAGGGATCTTAGGAATTGCTGGAATGGCCGGAATTTTTGGCTTTGGATGGCTTGGAATTGGTGGGATTGCCGGAGCTACTGATGCTGCCGGCGTGTCGAGGAACTCGCGGGCAGTGACACATTTGTCAAAGCTCATAATGATGGCCAATACTGCTAAGAAGATAACTGATGTGGATGCCATGGTTTAAAGGGAAGGGGGGATTGGAATGAACTTTTGATGGATTGGTTAGAGGGACTGATTTGGTAGTTTTTATAATGCTGAAGATGGGGAGGGAATGGAGATTAGAAAGAATGTAAAATTAGTTTGCTTTTCGTGTATGTTTCACGTTAGTTGTTGAGTAGTTCATGGAAAATGACTGTTATTCTTTCTCGTTGTTTTCTCTTCTCTGTTTTAGTCTTAGTTAGTTGAGAATATTTAGGAAGAGTATATATTACATCTATGAACATTTAATTTGTGGGTTTAGTTTAGGATGGAATATGAAGATTGCTAAGAGTATTACAACAGCAAATGATCTTAATTATGTTACTGAGGGATAATGAGTGTTATTTTTCATATTGTGCTTGCAAATATGAAGGTCTGGGTGTGAAATAGGTAAATTCATAAGAATTAGGTGTTAAAAAAAACTCATTTTTATAGTCAATTTTATTGAAGACAACAACGATCGAATCAGAATGTATGTTCCAACAGAAGGCAAGAGGGCGGTCGAAGAAAAATTCAAATAAAATGTGTAGGACAAATGGAATGCAATAATGATCGAATCAAAATGAGCGTAATCGAAGAAGTATTTGCATTTGGGTTTGTATATTATTTTAGATTGGAGAAGAAGATGACAAGAAGGGAGGAAACAACTGTTTCATCAATCCATTTTCTGTAAAACACTCTTTTGTATGGTGGATAGAATTTATATAAACATGTGTATATATGTTGGTTATAGAATGAGTGGTGAGATGTAGACTGTTAATGATGAAAGGTGCTGATCATCCTCGGCATGGATTTCGGTGGAGTTATTGGTGTACCATGGATGTATTGGACTTGAGGTTGTTGCATCCCCCCTCAATTTTATGGTTTTTGCTGGAAGTGTCAGCTTGAAGTTGAGTTGCTGAAATTGTGAGTTGGAGAGAGCCTTTGTGAATGTATCAGCGAGCTGATCTTGAGTGGTAATGTGATGAACACTGAGGTGATTATGTTGGATGCCGTTGCGGATGAAGTGACAATCAATCTCTATGTATTTGGTTGGGTTGTTGGCCAGTGCAATAGCAAAGATGTCTTCACTGTAGAGGATGGTCGGGTGTGATTGAGCAACATTGAAGTTTGCCATTAGAAGTCGAAGCCAGATGATATTTGCAGCTGCAGATGCAAGAGCATGGTATTCGGCCTCGGTGGATGATCGAACAATGGTAGCTTGTTTCTTACTGGACCAGGAAATGGGTATTTTGCCAAGAAAGACACAACATCCAGAAGTAGATTTAAGGTTAATTGGGTCTTCTACCCAATCGGAGTTCGAATAGGCGATGATGTTGAGGATGGAGTGGTAGATGGTGAGACCAACTGATTTAGAACCATTGATGTAGCGGGAGGATCCACTTAAGTTGATTGAAGTGGTGGTTCGTGGGGTGCTCCATATGTTGAGAAGTGAGCTTTATGATAAAATCAATATCTAGTCGAGTTAGTGTCAGGTGTTGGAATGAGCCCATAATTTGGTGGTATATGGTTGGGTTCGGTGAGGGGTGAGATCAGGTGGATGTGTAGGTTGTTTGGGTGAGCAAGGATTGATGACCGGTTTGGCGTTTAGCATATTGACAGGGTTAAGAATGTCAGTGGCATATGAGGATTGATATAGGTTGAGGCTGTATGAGGAAATATGTCTAGTTTATTAACAATTAATAAAGTAATATAATAGGCTCAAGAACACAAACCTGGTAATCAAAAGTACTTATTACCAGGTTAGATGTTTAGTTATTTGGGAGAAGAGCTTTTTTGTTGAATGGGGAAATCCAGTGGGTGGGAAGAACTGAAGCTGAAGGCTTAAAGGAAGATTTACATGCATACCTCCCAATTCCCATGTATTTAACCTTACCTATGTATGAAAATTTATATTTCATGTTTTAGGAGTTAATGATATTTTTGTTCTGCTATGAAAGATTTAAATGATATAATTATAAAAACCAAATTTTGTGTTAGATATGGTAGTGCATGAGTGGAATGTATGCAAATGTCTCTTCCACAAAATTTTGGGTAACAAACATGCGCCCATATGTACTTCTTCCACTTCAAAATGAAATAGTTCAATGTGTTATTCTGAATACATTCATGATGTTCTTTTTTTGTGAATTTGAAATCCGCTCTATTCAAGCGAATTTCAAAAGCATTGCTATCAGAATACATCAATTTTCTTTCCCTTATGCTTTTTGTCTAAGGTTCTTGATTGCCCTTGGGGCTTTTGCCTTTTTGCCTTTGATGGTTCTTTCTGCTTTTCCCACTTTTCCGTCTGCTTCTTCTTCATACTCTTTAGTTGGGATTGGTCCTTCCTTTAATTGGTAACGATTGATTTTTTCGAACCTCCCGGATCTTTGAACTTTAATCTCTTCTATGTTCATTTTGTGGATGATAAAGTTTGTTTCATAGATCTTAAAGTAGAAGAAGGATCTAAGAGTCGAAGCCTCTCTTTGGTATGCTATGTCTTGGGAAAATTTCCTTTCTTTGGTAGTATTATTTAGTATACTAAGAGGATTTAAAAACTTAAAGGCACCTTTGATTTTTTGTCCCTTGAAAATTTTTCCACTTCCACTTCGATTTTGTTGAAGAGTATCAGCTTGTTTTGTTGGGAGAGCCTCGCCACATAAATGGAAGACCTTTTAATTTCAAATTTAATTGTTTTAGTTATTGAACCCAGTCCTCTATAAGCGGGACACAGTCGACAGGGTTCAAGGGCTTCAATACCCGGTGATGGTCGTGTTGATGGTGAATTTCAACCGGAGGGGTATATTTCCAAGATTAAGTCGTAAAGTCATTTAAATATTTCAAAAAAAATAAACAATAAAACCTAATCTTCTGTAAGTAAGAAAAAGTCAACAAGGTTTGAAAAGATCATTCCCCAATAATGGTCGTGTTGATCATAAATTTCAATCGGAAAAAAAAATAACATTCGAATGAAAATTCTACCACTAAAAAAGCTTAAGCAAAATCCATCCACCCTTTGCAACTTTTTTTCGAGGTTGATAAATCTAATGTTGACTAAAGCTCATAAAGAACCAATATCATATCAAGTACTACAAAATTCAAACTCAAAAAAATCTCCTGTCAGTAAGGATGTGGTCAGAGTCCTCTATCTACGTGGTCTTGCCGCCAAATGACACCACAAAGAAGCGGTCAGGACCAGAGCCCTCTGACCAGGTGGTTTGTCGCCAAAAGATACCATTATATTGCGGTTACGACAGCCCGTATATCCCCTAATGACAATTTGCCCTTTTGATTATTGAATCATAGGGCATCTTTGAAGGGGCAGAAAGCCCTCTGTATGTTAAGGTCAACTTAGATTAGTCCCTTTAAACAAGCATTAACCCAGATCTACAAGGTCTCCTTGGACGAAGTAACCCATGACTACCAACAATGATACTTTTGTCAGGTTGGGTCAACTACCTCTACTGACTAAGTAGACCAGGGTCCATGACAACCCGGGATGACAAGACCATGAGATCTTGATAGGGTTCGTTGTCATTTCCCCCACCATCAGTTTTAAGCTCACGACAGTGATGGTAACTTATAATTTTAAATTCTCAATTTGTTGCTGCTATATGTTAAGTTTGAATACTTAACGCTTAATGACTAGCCTTAATCTAAAGTGGTTTCCCATTATCGTGAGGGATAATTAACCATAGGGGCTTGCGCCTATTAGAGACCTCGAACCCCATATCAAAAAGTCATTTTAAAATAATGATGAAATCACTAGGCTGTGTCTTATCAACTATCTCGTCAGCCTTCTGAAAATTTGACCTAGAATTTAACACGCTCAAGCTCTCGACAAGACTCGTAGGTGCTTTTTGAGACCACATGTATGCCGTCAGAAATGATCGACAAATCAAACTATCGGTAACTTGGAGTTTAAAAGAAGAATTATTATCTGGTAGTAGTTTTATAGGCCATCAAAACGGCTCTCACTTAATTGATAGTCCATCAAACAANGTCCATGATTTTCTGTTGGTGTTTTGGAATTGAGTGATTGGGTTTTTAGTTTATTAATTGTTTGTATTTTAGTTCATTTGCTTGCTAATAATTCGGTGTGATTGGTTTGGTTATGTATCATTTGAATGTACCAGTTGTAAAATTTGGCTTTTTTTGCTATTTTATAATTGGGGTCTACAGTACAGGTATCTGTAGGTTTGGAAGTTTAGCTCTGCTTTGTTTATCATGATGTAAATATACATCGATATATGATAATTGTGGCAACACAACTACAAAGAGGAATTGAGCAACACTGTGGAATTGAACATCATGATGTAAAGCACCTAAATCTCATATTTGCCCAATGAAACAAAGCATTAACTAGGGGTGTAAACGAGCCAAACACGTGCTTAGCCTGTAAACGAGGCTCGCTCTTGTTCGGCTTATTTATATTTCGAGCTCAAAAAGTGTGTTCGTGTTTGACTTGTTTGTTTAGCAAGCCTAACACGAGCTGTTCACGAACATAGAGTCATTTTGACAATACAAATCACGTAGCCATAAGATGTTAAGGGTTGGGGCCTGATTTAACAATTATTATTTATATTAAAGCATCATTTGAATCTAATTTAATAATTTTTATTCTATTTTCTTAATTAATACTNCAATAATTAACATAAAAATAAATTAAAGATAAAAAATTAAATGCATTAAACCAATAAATAAAAATATTCATATAAAAAAAGATGTTCACACTAATTTTTTAAACTAAACAGATAGAAAAAAGAATTTCTCCCAATCTTCCTCAGTCTTCTCATCATCGTTTCCTAAAAAAATCATCACGAATTGGCTGCTTTCCTCTTTGTTATGCTAGATGCCAGAATGCATCAAATTTTGATTTCATTTTAGTCTCAATATTTGACCTCATCTTGGTGAGTTGGACAAAAATTATGGTCTCAATATCTATGGTGAATGCGATAACCTTTTTACAAACCTCGTCCTCGTAGGCAGTAGAAGTGGATGCCCTGATGCGTTAGAGGAGGGATGGGTGTCGTAGGTCATGCTTAAGACCCCAATCCAATGACCCGAAAACCTTCTTCTTGCCTCTATCAACCTCCCTCTATAGCTCGTACAAAGACAAATCATGTCCTGGGATCGTAAGACCGCCTGATTGCTGGGTTCGGCTCTTCTTTAGTTTTTGGAAGACCTACAATAAAATTGTTTAAGAAAAGTGTCAGTTTGGTTTTTTGACATAGCGCTTTGAATGTCATGAAGGTTTAAAGATTTGGTTATTTAAATAATCGAACGAATCATTAGAACCGGCAAACCATCCCGAAAGATAGAAGTACGACTTCACGATTGGTTTGATTAATTAAATTAAGAAATGTTGGATATTTGCTTTGGTCTATGATTAAACCGATAAATGTTTCCTCTATCCAATATGATGATTAGATACGGTTTAGATTAAATATGGGTCCTTCAACTTCATATAAAGACAAGTCCATATAGTTAATTACATCTTAAGCAACCGAAGTTACATAAGAAAACTCCCCATTAAAGTTGTGATTTTGTCATCAAGAAATTTCTAAGTTTAGGTTTCAACATTTGGACATTAGATTTCCAAATGTGAATGCTTCAAAATTGAACATATATTATCGGAATACAAGGGAAGAAAAGGAAGGACATGTGAAAGATACTGAGCAACTCAGTGACATCTTTACTAGCCTATTGTTTGGCTTTGATGTTTTTGAAAAAAAATTAATATTTCAACATGATGTTTTATTGGAATCTTCAGACTTATATTACATGGTATGCGATCATGCAAAGGCCTTTACATTATAACTAGACGAACAACGTCACAATCCTAGGATGAATAGTTTGCCATAAGAAGTGAAAATTCAGAATCCTAATCTAAGGGAAGAGAAATGCGAAGTGTAACGAACCTACAACCCTATCTGGAAAGAGTTGCCATCTAAACCACCTAGGAGAATTTAAAAACATGAACGGCTGGTCTTAATGGATGAAAGATAAGGCATGATACTATTTTATTTAGGAGTAGTTGGCCTTACAACTAGATCATAAATCAGGCTGCCTAAGTATGTATGGTATGCATAATGTCATACGACTAATGCAAATATTTAGTTGAGATTTCAATTTTAAATATTTTATATCTCACTACATTTAAGTGTTTTTATTATGTTGGTTAGGCAGACAGTGTAGCATGTCATGTAGGTTTTTGATGATGAATACATAGAATATTTATTCAAAAGGCCAATCGGTATGCATAGGTGGAACTCTCATGGGTTAAGTCACCCATTTTCGTGTGATAAGTGAGTGCTTGAAGTTAAAGAATGAATCAATATGTCATGAGCATGCCTACGAGTCATGTCCTCATTAGTATTCTTAAATAAAAAACAGGTTTCTATTCAATTTTATTAGTTAACGATAATCAGAGTTGTTTTTATATGCATGATATTTCTATAGTTGTGAATGTAATTTTTTGAGCAATTTTATTTTTGTTATGACTTTCATTTTTTTAAAAAATTAGGTTAGAGTTGTTTATTTGGTCTGGGTCAAAGATTTAGTCCTTAAATGAGTCTACCAGTATTCCAGGCCAAAGGCACAAATTTAAATATCAGCCTATAATGTAGGCGAACCTATCGAATAAGCATAGATAAACTAAAAATGCGTGTACTAATCCTAAATCTAAGTCAGACTCGTCAACCGATGTCATCCAAGTACCATTGATGGTTCAATTGATGTTCATCCTTTACTTCATGTTTCATCTTCTTTTAGATAGTTCAGATGATAATAATCGGTCGACCATAACACTTCCTAACTCTAGATAAGAAATGATGACTCAAAAGGTAGATACTAGGTTATTACAATAGCTTATTTTAATTATAAGAGCCCTGCAAAACAGAATTAACACTTCCTAGAAACATGTAAAGTAAATCTATCATGGTCTTTTAAATTAAAAGTTTTGCAAAAAAAAAGTTAGAATGTTTTATCACAATTTAATGTAGGAGAAACAGTATGTTGACTGGTTATTAATTAAAAAAATTATTTTATTTTATTTAAGACAATTCAATCAAGATGCCCATGGCTTTCCGTCATCCATGGGTTTCGAGGTCCTTGATCTACTTAGCCTAGAGAGACCGTAAATCCTACTCCAACCAGAAGAATCTTATCATTAACCATGAGTTGTGTCGTTCAAGAGATCTTCATAGATCCGAGTGGCAAGGTTAAAGTTGCGCTCGATGATCTTTATTCATTAGGGCATCATTTAAGTTTTAATGCCTTCTTTCAAAATTAGAGGGGTTAGAAATTTTAGGTTGCTTAAGACTACTTAGTCGATTAAATTTTTTATTTAACTTTTATTGTTTTATTTTTAGGACAACTAAGTCAAGATCTCATGGTTCAGCAATTCTTAAGTCATTAAGGTTTATGGTTTGATTGATTATAGGTGACCGAAATGTTCTTTGTTAGCAACCATGAGTTGCCTCCTTAAAAGCATCTTCTCAAAGCAAGGTTGGTTTTAGGGTTTAAGTTTAAGTTTAAGTCTTAATGATTTTTATAGTGTATTTTATTGTGTCTTTTAAATGAAGTAAATTTATTGTAATGAATTTCCTTTCAATTTGCAAATTTTGCATTTAACCAACTTTGTTTCCTGGGTTAAGTTGCTTTGTATTGTCTTAAATCAAGTGTGCTTTTACCCCCTTGAAAGAAGTTAAACATTCCTTAACTTATTAGTTGATAGACCTGGATATGGATAGTCTTAAGTTTTAGGGGTTTGAAAACTTCTATTGTTAAAGTATTTTATATGTTGTGAAAGTTTACTCTTTGTTTGGGTTCACCTCGAGTGTAGTTCTCTATGTTTATGAAGTTAGTTGATTGATAAAGTTTTTAAATGTAGGGATTTCAAAGTAGTTTCATGTTTGATGTGGTTATGAGTTTATCTCAAGTGTTTTAAGATCATCTTGAGGTTAATTGAGTGTGCTAGTTCTCCTATTTACTCTTAAAGATAGTTTAATAAGACAACATTTAGGATTCATAAATCTTCTTGAATGTTCTAAAGAGAATCAATGAATTAGTATTTTTATTTTAACTCATTACTCTTCTTAGTAAACATTCTTTGGATGAGACTAATGGGTCAATGTCTCATTTTAAGGTTTTTTAGTTTGTTGGCATTCTTAAATATTAAAAAGATATTAATGTCTTAACATTATTCATTGTGTTTTGAAGTCATTGATCTTCTCAACAATTGTTGAAGAAGACATTAGTGTCTAGCATTTCCAAAAATTTGATGTTTGTTTAATTCACTAACTCTTGTTTTTTTTGAAGTAACTTAATTCACTAATCGTCCAAGAATATTTTTTAAGGAAAAGGTTAATGAATTGATAATTTAATTTAATCCTAAGTTCATTAATTCTTCCTAAATATTTTAAAGAAGGGATTGATAAATTAACTTAAATTCACTAATCTCCTTAAAATGTTTTAAAGAAGCATTAAATGAATTGATGCAAATTTAAGTCATTAATTTCCTTAAACATTTTTTTCAAGAAGATTTAAAGAGTTGATGTTTGTTAAGATTGTTTGGTTCTTTAATTTTCCTACCAAACATTTTTTAAGAAGAATTCAATGTAGATAATTTAACAATAAAGATTAATTATGAAATTAAGTCATTTTTTCATGTTTAGTGACTCAATTAGGTCCTAAGATTAGGATTGCTAAGTCAAATATTCTGTTTTAATTGAATTTTAGGAAACAAAAGGGGTAATCATACATAATTAGCAAATTACAAATTTGCCCATCGTAAGTAAAATTGTTTTCTTAAATTTACAGTTTGAAAATGGTCAATTAATTATGAAAAATTAATGTATTAATTTCCACTTATGTTTATAATTTTTTGATCAATTTATTTATTATTATTATTTCTAAAAAAATATATAATTTTGATAAAAAATTAGAGTTTTTAGTGTTAAGAAGTCCTCTGTCCTTAGAAAAATCAATGGAAATTTTTTAGGACAGTGAGAATAATCCATCAAATTTTTATAATTTTTAGTCATATATTTAATTTTTAATAATTAAAATACCCTATGAAGTATTTAATTAATTAAAAAAATATAAGTTAATTAATTTTTATTATTTCTCCTCTGTTTGCTGAGTTTAATGGTATTTTTATTTATTTTGTGATTTTTTTATAAGGATATGCTTTTTTAAAGTTTATTTGAATTTTCTATATTTAATTAGCTCAGATAATTCAAATTTATTATTTAAACACGCGACGCTAACTATATAATCAGAGTCGTCAAAGTTCCATGCGACGTCTCCGAGTTCACTCCGCTTTCCACACAGGAGGTGAGATGGCACGCGTTCGGCTGCCCTGCTCCGCATGGTTTCCCCCTCCAGCTAGATCACGAGCATTCATTTCAAATATCAGGGATCCAACGGTCGTCCCCAACATGCCCTAGAACTAGCCATTGTTGTACCAAAATAAAATTGAATAACTATAAAGGTATCTTAAATCATGATTGAACAGTTTGACATCTCGCTCACCTAAGTCTCAATCTAGATCTAAATATTTCTTTGATTGCTCTGTTGTTATGATGTTTATTTTGACTCTATCATTACTCTATTTGATTAGTTCAGCTCAAATTTCATGTGAACTTTTCTTCAACTGTCCTCCTGATGCAACATATATCTTCATTCCATCCTTATTGTGTACATGGCAGCATTGTATTCTCTTCCTAAATATTCTCAACTAAATAAGACTAAAACAGAAAAGAGGAAACAACAAGAATGAAGAGCACACATTTTCCATCAACTTCCCAACAACTAGCTTGAAACATACACGAAAAGCAAGCTAATTTTACATTCTTTCTAATCTCCATTCCCTCCCCATCTTCAGCATTATAAAACTACCAAATCAGTCCTTCTAACCAATCCATCAAAAGTTCATTCCAATCCTCCCTTCCCTTCAAACCATGGCATCCACATCAGTTATCTNAAGTGAAACATACACGAAAAGCAAACTAATTTTACATTCTTTCTAATCTCCATTCCCTTCCCATCTTCAGCATTATAAAAACTACCAAATTAGTCCCTCTAACCAATCCATCAAAAGTTCATTCCAATCCTCCCTTCCCTTCAAACCATGGCATCCACATCAGTTATCTNTTCCCTCTAACCAATCCATCCAAACTGCATTCCAATCCTCCCTTCCCTTCAAACCATGGCATCCACATCAGTTATCTTCCTAGCAGCATTGGCCATCATTATGAGCTTTGACAAATGTCTCACTGCCCGCGAGCTCCTCGTCACGCCGGCAGCATCTATTGCTCCGGCAATCCCACCAATTCCAAGCCAACCAAAGCCAAAAATTCCGGCCATTCCAGCAATTCCTAAGATCNGAATAAATCTTTGTTCGTTTTCGGCTCTTCAACTTAACGAACGAGCCGAGCACGAACTGTTCATGAACAACGAAGCGTTTTTACAACCCTAGCATTAACCAAAGTAATATGAGGCCAATCATGTAAACTTAAAAATGCCAACCACCATTTTGACAAGCTTGGTAAGAAGTAAAGCTTCAGCTCATCATCAGCATTCATATGACACAGATTTTGGTGCAATTCACTTGGTAACAAGAGCAAGGGAACAATTGCCATCTATGTTGCAGGGAGAAAATAGAAACAAATTTCATCTATTTCTCCCCAGATAAAGTGCAGAAAGGATATTTCTTTTTAATATGTCAATATGACAGCCTTTATACCCAAAAAAGATTGTAAAGCCCTCAAATTTTAGTCTTCCATCACAAATCAGCATATTAAATGCAACAACTTTTGAATTATTCAAGCATTTTGATGAAGCATTTTGTTATGATACTTCTAATTGTTGAAGTGTTTGGCGCCTTTCCAATGGCAGTTTAGACTACAAGATGAACTAACAATGTTTTAAAAGGTATGAAATTAACTCATATAATCAAATTTACATTAGTAATGGAAAGCCTAGTATTAATTCATAATAAAAATTTAGTCTGGCATTAGTATCTGAATCAAACCAATTTTCATTTGGATACCAAATTTAAAAGATAAGAAACATTAGTTTTTGATAGGAAAATGGTGGTGCACAATACAAAGCTCTTAAAATTAGATAGGAAATGGCATATTTCGGGGAGAAAAATTTGCGTACATAAGACATTTACAGAGCTGCGTCAATTGGAGGTTATTCAGAGGGTATTGAGGGGTTATATCCGCGTTATAACCTCTGTAACATCTCTGTAACCTACCTATAACCCCCCCCCCCCAATACCCTCTGAATAACTTCCAATGTACGGAGCTTTGCAAATGTCTTACGTACGGAATTTTTTCTCTACTTGGAGACATGTATTTCCTTGGTTAAATTATATTTGGCCTTATAATTTTTATTTCTTTTTTTTTAAAAAAAGTAATGCTAAAATGTCTAGTATTATTGTAAATTTATTTTAAGTGCATGTGCATGGGTGAATATTTGTTAATTGCAAAGACAAAATACTCTCACTCTACCAATATGAATTTTCCAACACAGACTAATTGGTTTGATCTTAGTGCAAGATCCATTCATCTCTTATGATATATAAATCATTATTCAATGGCTGATAACCAAATATGTAATAAAGGAAAATGTAACAACTAATTTCAAATGTTGATTTTGAGTTATTATAAGATAATTTTGATGTTAGTAGGTATGTTTCTATGGTAATAATGGTTAAAATGGTAATTCAAATTTATCTTAGTATATCTTAAGATGTGACCCAAAAATGTGGTTAAAACATAAAGGGTTTATAGTTTTTGGTGGAGAGAATGTTAGGACTAGTTTGGCTTAAGATAGATTATGCTAATTTAGATGTTCACATTAAGAAACTAAAGTTAGTATGAATGTTACATTATGAGTTTAAGTAGACGGTAAGAAGTGGAGGCCATTATGCTACAACAAAACTATTAATTAGCGTCAAAATTTTTGTTGGATATTTTTTCAACAAAAAATTTGCTTCGAATTTACGTACTGTTACCATCGAGTGCAGCCGAATATAGGAAAAAATTGTCACAAAGAATTTTTTGTGTGTGTTTAGCATCAGATTTGTTAGACGCTATAATTTACTTAATAACGTTAGAAATTTTTGAAGCTAAGCCAGACGCAAATGCTCTAAAAAACCTTGAGAATGTTGAGTATCAAATCTGATTTTAACATACCAAGGAAATGCTTCAACCAAGTAGTAACATTATTAAAGGAGATGAACACTATAGATAAGTTAGTTCCAGAAGATTTGTACAGGTAAAGAAGTTAGTGTCAAAGTTATGGTTACTATCTGAAAGGATAGATTGATGTGTTAACGACTCCATGTTATATTATAAGGAAGATGTATTGGATACAAAATGCTAATTTTGCAGTGTTGATATGTTCAAATCAATGGGGAAGAGTTAGAATAAAAAAAAATATTTCTTTCAAACGTCTCTTTTACTTTCCTCTCATTCCAAGGCTTCAGCGATTGTTTGCTTCCATGTGCATAGCTCCTCACACGACATGACATTGTACCAAATCTATTGATGCTAATACAATGACTCATTCTTTAGCTGGTGAAGCCTGAAGAAACTTCAATTATAATTATCCCGGCTTTTGCAGCAGAACCACATAATGTTAGAATTGGTTTATAATTAGATAGGTTCACACCTTACAGTTATGTTGCAACACACTATTCATGTTGGTCGATTATTATCACAACATATAATTTACCCCTGATATGTGTATGTATGTGTCATTCTTATGCCTAACATTGATCATACTAGATCAACACAGCCCAAATGGTAAAGTTGAGGTATAACTGCAACCTCTTATAAATGAGCTATAGGTATTATGAGAAATAAGTGTGTTGGTTTATGATATTACTATGAAAAAGAACTTTCACTTTAAAGCTACTCTTATATGGATGATCAGTGATTTTTCGGGTTATGGGATGCTATTTGGTTGGAGAACAATGGGGTAATTGACCTGTCCATGCTGCATGCACATGTTCGAAGTATTCACTTTGAAGTATGGAAAAAAAATTCCCGGTTGATTCTTAGAGAAATCTTGACATGAGTATTCCGTTATTGTTCTGCAAGCTCAAACAGATATTTCCTCCTAATCTTTTTGACTTAATGGAACATCTACGCAGACAACTATGATATGTGGCTATATTGAAGAGTGTAGTGCAATATAAGTGGATGTATCCATTTGAGAGGAATGCATTTTATTTTAGAGTCAATTGCTATCATGTTTTTTTTTCTAAAATGACTCAATTGTGCAGATTTCTAATTAAAATAAAAAAGAATGTTAATTAAAACACGTTCAGAGGGATAGATATATGTACTACAGGAGACAATAATTTTTGTTCTTATTACTTTGATTAAGGGCATCATATGGTTGAAACTGTTGGTGACTTGCCTTCATAAGCAGAATTATTTGTATTATAGATATCAGAGGAATCATGAGGTAGGCATCGTACATGCTACCTCAACTACCTTCGAGCAGCTATATTGTATGTTCTACTGAACTGTGATGAAATGCAACCATTTCTGCAATAAGATTAAATTTAATCAAAAATTTTCTCAGTTATTATCCACAATGCTATACCAATTAACTCAAACATACAAATAACAATAATTTCCACATGTTATTTACCGAGAGCTTGAACATAGGGGATGACTATCTTGTAAGCAAAAAGATGGAGGAAGAATTTCCAAAATGGTTTAAATTATAAATATATTGAATTAACTTTTCAATTCACTGGTATGTCATGTAATTGTAACATATGAAGTAAAACTAATTATGCTTTGGAACTTCTAGGTTCATAATGCAAACAACAAAATCACAAACCATGGCTTATTAGATTTTGCTTTCGGGACTAATCACAGTGTCAAGAGATGATAAATATTTGATGTGAATGGTTATAGATTTCTCACGAGCTCTTGGTGTGACAGAAAACAAGCTTATAATTTTAGTGTTTGTGTTAGAGGAAACACATACGATAATGAGATCACATATTACAACATACTTAATTAAGTAATTCAGTTGCAATATCCGAGTTATGTTGAACGCAATGCCTACATGTTCAATTGTGAGTAATTTGATCATGTTCCTAATCGAGGAAGACAAACACTTAGCCGTATGATAATACTGAAGTTAAAAAAAATAAAAAAATATGTAAAGTACACCCCATTTATTCTGGCACGTCAGGCTAGTCAGGTTTATTATCTTTGATATCATGTTTGAGCAATAGATAAACTTTATTGGGCTAGCATTGAAGAATAAATCAAGAAAAGTTATTGAGATGTAAAATATTATCGAACCAATTTACCAAATGCCAGTTATGTCAGGTTTTTGTATTCAACTTAGTTCAATCGATGATGTGTTACCCCTAAAGAACACCACGAGGCTTCATGAAGAGGTCGCACTAGATATGGATGAAAATGATGATGAGATTGATGAACAAATTTTATGTTCTTTATCACCTTAATCATATAAAAAATAGACTAAAATTTTTTTTATACTTAAATGATTAATTTTTGCACATTCTTGCTTTTATTTTCGCTTCATACACTACAGTTTTCCTGCTTACTTTTGCTAATTTTATATGTAGTCATGACATGTTTCATGTTGGCATTCTGCATTTTTCTTCTTTTATTTTTTTGTCTTATATTACATACTAATTATGTTTGCTAATTCTAATAATTTCTTTCCTATTTCAATTGCCAGGTGTTAGCTTCCCCCATTCCCCCTCCCTGGTGGCTAAAAAATGACTGTCGATGAGGTGCTTTTACCATTGAGACTTGCGGGTATTGGAACAATCATCCGAGATGAATATGGAATATGGATTACTTCAATGAGACAATAGCTTGTTCATTGGGATAGCTTACAGGTGAAGATCAAAGCCATTTTATCTCTTCAACAATTTTGCCAATCATGGATGTTCGAACTGAAAGGCATTATTGTGGAAGGCAACAATCTCAATGTTATGCAAATGATAAGTTCCTCTATGAAAAAAGATGTTCGGCGTTTCAACCACAAGTTTATCATGAATTTGCTTTTCTTTTATCTTTTAAGCAAGTTTTTTTGTGGCTGCCCATTCTTGTGCTAGGCATGCCCTTAGTGGTTCTTTAGTTTTGCTGCATTTAGATAATGATAAGGACTTTTTAACCATAATTGTAGATGCCATAGCTCACTTTTGCGCATCATAGATGCCTACTCGCATATTTTTTGTACTCGTTTGATTTAGTAATGCAAATGTATATTTTCAAGGAGAGACCACATGTTTAGGAGACTTTGAAGAATACATACTGGAGGCTGAAAATGGCTCTCACTCACATTAAGAGGTTCGACACTCCTACAGCCACTTCCATCACTCCTCCTATGCCCCTCCGCTTGCACTTGCTCCCTAGCAGGCATCACCTCCATCACATGCATCGATTTTCCATCCACATTCCTCCTCTGATAAGCTGAAACCCAAGACTCCTGGACCTCAGATGGTTGGATCCTCCGACAAAGTGTATATTGTGCTAGAGGGAGACTCATAAGTCATCTTTTTTTTACATTAGAGTAAGTTCAATTTTCATCTTGATTTGCATTATAATTAAAATTTCAATTTGAGGTTCTTTCTTTCCAAGCCACTCATGATGTACATCACGGAGATAATCCAGAGCCGTTATGATCAGCCATTTCTCTCTTAAAAATAGAACCCGATTGCAGCTCGAGACATGTAGTTTTGGGAGTTTGAGGTATGATATTTTATTTTGAAATAACATGTTAATTTATACTTTATTTATATTAATCAAACTTACATAATTCTTAATTTGCAGAGGTCATTATATTAGTTTAAGGAACATGAACACCAGATCCGACATATTTTTGAAGTTTGTGGTAGACATCAACTTTGGGATATGTGACCACAACATGAAGAAGGTGGGAGACCCATGTGGGTGTGTGAGGATGTCTGGGTTGAGTTGAACCAAAGAAAAAAGGTAGAAAAATTAGGAAAATCAGACGACGGAGGGAGCCGGAGGGGTCACACTCCACATTAGAGGTTTGATCCCCTATACAGAGCACTACCGAAGACAAGTAAGATTATCTCAAAATTCAGAAGCTTAACAATTTATGTAATTATGTGATTCTTATATTTATCTGATTATGTATACAAGCCAAGCAGCTTGACCGAGAGCCATCCACTTTAGAGTTGCAAGTCCTCACACATCGGCGCCCAGGCACACAAAAGTGGATCTACGACCACTCCCGAAGAGTCAATGTAAGTTAAAAAAAACTTAAATTTTTTTTGTGGATTTTAATATTTAGAATGAAAATTAATGTTTGAGTTTTTTTATGCAAGAGTAATAGAAGTAAGTCTAGGAGAGTAGAGGGAGATAGCTAGCCAAAACTCACCTCCTGCCATAAATAGTGATAGCCAATCTACTACTGCTCAGTCCGATTTTGAGCTATGAACACAGTAGAATGAGAATAAGAAGGGGATGGTGTATAACCTGGGCGCAAAGGGCATAACATTTGAGGTTGAGCGCTCTTGTGCAACTATGGGTGGCTCTAGTTCGTTACAGGATCAGCATGAGGAGCTTTGTCAGACAGATCAATTTGATTAATGAAGAGAAAGATGCATGAAAGCCAACAAACGGTTGAAGATGATCTAGCATACCTGATGAAGAGTTTTGATCACCGGGCAAGTGGTATATGAGTGTTGTGAACAAGGATGAGGAGTAGGAATATGATTTTTATTATATTTTTGTGGATGTTCCCTGGTCATAAGGGATGATTATTTTTTTATTTTCATTTCATTTTAAGTGAACTTTAAAATTTTGTTATGAACTTTGAACACTTAGATCTATTTTTCCATAAGTTAATTTGGTATCATTGGTTGGACATGTTGGTGATATTTTTTTTCAGTTGTGATGATAGATAAACATGATATTATGATGCTTGTGTTTATTATGTGCAGACATATGGAAATGTAATCATTTTACTGTATTTTTTTGTTTCTTATAGGTTTGTGTCAGATTAACATTCAAAAATCATATGCAAACAATACAATTAACAGCTTGATACTTGCCGTTGGTAGTTTGATGCAAATTAGTGTCCACCCCGAAGTTGATGCTAATTTGTTTCCACTCTGGTTGACCTTAATTTGCCTAGACCAAGGTGGATGCAGATTCAATGTTAAAATTGTGTCGAGTGATTTGCCCACATAAATTCACAACTCTGGATTTTATTGACGCTAATTTCAATGAAAAAGGAAAATCTGACCCTAATATCAACGTAAATCTAATGAACGATGCCCATTTTAACATCAAAATTTTGTTAACGTAAATCTGATCAAATCTTCATTTATATCAAATATCTGCCCAACGCGTTGGAAATTTTCGACCCTAATATGGAAATTTTCTGCAGTGATTAGTGGGATATAATAAAAGAAGACTAAAACCATGATTTCTTTCTTTTGTCTTGACTTGAAAGATCTTTTTAAAAATTGGATTTAATAGTCAAATCATTCTACAAATAGTGGTGAACTGATATTAGAACATAATAGTTTGATCAAAACTTTTTTTTGTGGATTTTAGAAATATGTAAGAGATTGTAGAAGTAAAAAAAAGAAATAAATTAAGTAGAGCTACCCACATGACATTGATTGAGAGTTCTAACAAAAATATATTTACTGTATTTGAAGAATTTGGTGATGTATGATTCAAATTATGTATTGGTTAGTATGCACAAGAAGGTATAAAGATAATTGTCATAAAGTTTAGAAAACGTTTGCAAGTGTTGACAAGATAACCAATCAATCCCACTAAGGAAATATGAATGGCTCAATTTAATTGTCCCAAAACTAAATTATTCTTTATAAATTTACTCTATTTGTAAATTTTCTAATATGTTTTTTATAGCTCTTTTGGTGGTATTTATTGAGTCTCTATTTAGGCTTGCATGATAGTTTAAGCATATTTGGCTATTGAGTCCTCTATAATTTTATCTAATTTTCTTATTAGAATTCAATTTGTGTGCCTACTTTGTGCTTGGTTAAGCGTATTGCTAGCCTTTTGCAATTATGGACGCACTAAATTCGGATAAAGTGGTCTACTTTCCAATATTAGTAGAGGAGATGTTAGCCGACATAGGCTAGCTAAGTTCATCTTTAATCATTAAGCATAGTTGGCTACTTAAAAAGACTAAATTTCTTAAGCTGATTTTTTTTTGGAGGTGGGGAACATGGTTGAAAAAAAAGACATGCATAAGAAGGTAATAAATCATACAAGTCATCTAAATATGAGTTTGATAAAGAGTTACAAGATTTTAAAATGAATGTCATACTTTGTAAGAGAGCATTAAAGACTTAAGTCAAATTAGTTCTTAACTTATGGACAGTATGCTATACAACATTTGGTAAGGAGTCAATTATACCAACTAATGTCTTTGTTGATCAAATTTTCATGTTTCTTACATTTCTCAGAAAGATTGTGGGTGTGGAGCCTCGTTAGCCATGAAGTTGTATTTATTTTAATTTTCTTGAAGAGCAGTTATGACTGTTATTTAAAATGTAATATACTCATCTTCTATGTACATATTGGAATTGACGACTTTTAGTTACAATGTAACAGAATTTTTATTTGTAATTTCATGTATTGTATTCACAACTCTTATTTGATAAAACATATTTGCACTTTATATTTGTACTTTGACATTCTTGTACTTATTTAGTAAAAGTGTTATGTCATTAAAAGATTTTCATTAGTTAATATAACTCATAGACTTGCCTGACAAAAAACTAACTTCAATAAAGTAAAGCAAGAATTTTTTTTCTAGTAATTTAATGTTTTGAGTTGTTCTTTAAATTGCAAATCTCTTGATGTCACTTCCGGATGTATAATACGAATGCAAGTAGTCTATGCCATATACGGTGTTGGCCATTAGTTAAATATTCAAAAAAATAAATGTGTTTATGTGTTTGCATTTATATATATATGACAATGTCATAATATATATATATATATATATATATATATATATATATATATATATATATATATATAT
>JXCR01132623.1:493-14486 GCA_002079205.1 Phalaenopsis hybrid cultivar
TTTTGTTGTGTTTTCCCCATGAGATCTGAGTAGTTTTCTCTGTCTTTCTCCTTGTCTTGAGATTTATGAAATGGTGATTTGAATTGGTGAAGCCATGAAAATGTTTAAGAAATTGTGATGATCTTTTCACTTTGATCTTAATGTACTTTCAATCTGGTCAATTGATTTGTTAAAATATGTTGAGTTTTACAACTAAAGTGAAGATTACATCCAAGATTCAAGGAGGTCAAAGCCCTTGGAAGTTGGGTGCAAATAAATAGGGAAATAATATTATCGGGCATAGAATTGGAGATTTTAGAGTGATAGACTAAAATCCCCAATTCATTCCTATCGTTTGGGTGTTGAAGTGTAGATGTTAGCCCTCAGGCGAGGGGAACGTGAGAGCTCCGAAGTGAGAGCCGGTATCCTCCCAGCCTAGCCGCAGATTCAGTAAGCAAGCGTAGGATTAGCCAATGTTCTTTATGTCTGGACCAAAGGGTAAAGAATAGGTATGCTCCTATTTGGCACAATATAATTTGAACTAATTCATTCTATCCATTCACTATAATTTCTTGACAAGGAGAATGATGCTTTCTTATATATTGAATATCACATTTGAACCTTCATTAGTATAATTAGTCATTTAATAGTTATTAAAATTACATAATTATTTCAATTGCCTATTAGTGACAAATAAGCAAATTGAACTTCGTTGTTGTGATTAAAGTATTGCTTTTCTAAAATCTTAGTTCGTAGTTCTAATCTTAATCCCTGTGGGATCGATATCTAAGACTCCATTAGAGCCTTGTATTACTTGAGCGATACGTATACTTGCGTTGATAAGTGTGACTTTACAATTAATGAATATTTATTACATCCATATTTATCGAATCTATAACGGTTATTGATTTTTGGTACAGTTGCTGGGGAATTAAATCTTTTAGCAGCAGTATTAGATATTTATATTTTTAAGCATATATAAAGTCGCAATCACTTAGCTACTAAACAAGATTGTGTAAAACATAAAAAATTTCATCAAAACCATAAACCAAAATGTACACAAGAAAAACCCAAATTAGAATTGTCTCTCCTTGAATTATACATCAATCTTCCCTTTATAATAAATATTTTACTTAGTATTATTCTCCTGTGTACAAGCAACACAATGTCTCTCTAATCTCACCAATCAATTACACAGCACTCTCTCTCACACTCTTAAAACAAAAGATGAGATAATTTATGCAGGAATATTAGTGAGATCATCTCCATTATTGATTGGTGTCTTCTCCTCTTCGTGCTGTGTCTTTTTCTCATTGTCTATGTATGTCTTTATATCTCTTCTCTGCTTTGTATTTGAAGAATTTAAGTGATACTTTGCGAAATGATGTAGAATGAACTTCCAAATTGTAATCTTACTCATACGGGAAACTAAGCCTGAATGATGGTGCATGGGCTTTAGTCATGACACTTAGGCACTAGAAACCTAGTGCTAGGTTGTTGAGCACTCTGGTTGAACTAACAAATTAATTCATTAGGGTGGCGCTTAGGTGCTATAAACTCGATTCTAGGGCACTGGGTTCTAGCCAGTCTCTCAATATTTTACGAACATTTCTTCTCTTTTTTGGTGTCTGGTTTCTGGGTCATGGTATATTTTTTTTACATTACTTGTCTAATTTCTTGCCTGATATTTTTCAGAATCGTATCCTTAATAAATAATCAAATCATCTTCCAAAAGCATAAATCTAGCATAAATAAAAATTAAAACACAAATTTCATCACATTTAACTAGTTATACTTCACATAAAGTTTTCCAAACTTACAGATTACTTGCCCTTATGTAATCATATATCTAAAATTAGACTCAATTGATTGATTTTACTAACTCTCATTTTAACTTTTTCTTATTCTTCAATAATTTATATAATCTCTTAAAATGGCCACATATATTATTAAAGAATTGGCTTTTTTATTAATTTCTAGTAACTACACATTACTTTAATTAAATTCTTTCTTAGCATAAGGAAACTTAAATTGCTTAATTTAGTTTGACTGAAGTAAATGTATTAATCAAAAATATATATTAAGTTAATTATTTTATTAACCAAACAATATAAATATTATTTATTTTATTCATTAATATAATGTAAGATAATTCTCATTAAGAAGGGTTTCAAGTTTTATAAACCAAGAAAAGAATTAGATACCAATTTTTATTTTCATGCTTAATCTCAAGTTTTTTTTTCATAAAATCACTCTAATTTTTTTAAAGCTTGAGCTTTCTAAAAACATTTTGTTTTTCTCTCTTCATTTTCTTGTATTTTTTTTTCTTTCTTTCCTGAGAAGCATTATATCTAGTTAAGCATGTTTATTAATGATTTTGAATTTCTATCCTTCCTTAGGTTATAATTCTAAATCACCTCTTAATTTGAATTCATAAAGATTATAATGAATTCCAAAAGTTAAGTTTCAGCCAGATTATTTTAACATTACAAAGCTTATTACAAACCACAAAAATAAGATTTTCCTATACTTGGATAATCCAAGACTCAATGATGATTTTAAAGAAGTTCACACAAAAACTCTAAAAATTCTTATGCATAAATCCACAATATCACTTAATTGAATTTCCTAAAAAATTATAATAGAATAATGATCAGTAGAATATGCATATAAAACTTTTCAAATTGAATAAGGAAAAGCATTTATCCAATGAGAGTTTAAAAAACTCTATTAATAAGACATTTATAGAGTTGCTCAATTAACTATTGAACAAACTATAAAAAATCCAGAATTCTGAAGCTCAACAAGACTAACATTGGAAATGTAATTATTAAAATCCATAAGCTTACAAGGTAAAGGGGGCAATCCCATAATTTTCTCTTCTAATCTAAAAATAAAGTTCAAATCTCCAAAAAATGAGCTAAGGAGCAGACATATTATCAGCTATAACAATAATAGAATTCCAAATAGATTTTTTATTAACAACACTTTCATCAACATAACTGATAGAAACATAAAAATTTATAAAAGAGGAGAAAGTAGCACACATGAATAAATTTTGGACAAATATTAATAACAGAAAAATTAAGAGAGTTCATATTCTATTTAATTCAGATCCTACCATGATTGGACACATTAAAATTCTCACAATTTCCTTCAATAGAAAAATACTTAAAATGATTTAAAGCAATAGGATCATTGACAATATCATTATAAATTTTGATTTCTAAAAGACAAAGAAGAACAAATTTGTGATCCTTTTCAAATTTTCACAACAATATGGGCATTACTATTAAGCCTTCTAACATTCCAAGCAAGTACATTAGGGATCAAATATAAATAAATAAAAGCAAAAAACCAAATAAACACAAGAACAACATTACTTACTTCTTTCTTTCCTAATTCGAGTTTGAGCAAGATTAGAAGGGATAGGATTCCTATTAATAACAACATTTCTGAAAAAAATATTAGGATTAATAAGATCGATAAAATCATGTTTAGCAGTCTCAGATGACTGAATAGGAAAAGAGCCTTCATTAACAATCACACTAAATAACACCAATAAGTTTATTAGAATAATTATTAGCCACCAACATTACAATTGACCACATGAACTTCAGAATTAATAATGTCTTCAAAGAAAACTTCTATAATATCAGCAAACATGGGCATGTTTATCATTCTTCAATCTATCATTGTTAATATAAACTACATAACACATTAACATTTTAATCAGAGGCATTAATATTAAAACCATTAAGATCATTATAAGCATTCTCAAATGAACCATCAGCAGTACCAACATTGATGCCATTAAAGTTATTGTTCCTCACATTGAAAGCCTTAAGAGAATGAGCGACATTAACTGATTCGCTTCTATTCCTCTGCAAACCATTATTATTAAAATTTCTATTATAATTTCTTCCTCTAAAAATAGAAAAAAAAAAACATTAGTAATATGAGAGAAAGATTTAGGACAATTCATAGGATTGTGAGAAAATGTGGAAGATAGTTTGCAAGGAGAAGGTTTCCATTTGTATAAAATATGAACTTGAATTTCTTAACCCTTAACAAATAAGCTAATAGTATCAGGGTGAGGAGATTTGATATTAACTCGAATATTAAACTGAGCAAAAAACCCCAAAAAGGAATGAAAATACCAGATGCTGATGAGCAATGAAGATCCGAGAGTTCTTCCCGAGAGAAAGGGAAGAAGAAGGAGCTTGCTGACTGAAGAAAACCCTAGCGACAAAAGAGAGTTCTTTCATAGCTCATTCTCCAACACTCCCAAAAATTTAAATTATTAATTTTAATCAAATATAAAAATTAATTTCCTTAAGCTAAATTTATAGCCAATTCTATGTATTCCACTACATTTTATATTATATTTTAAACACCCATTATCAACAAGCCAAAATAAAATAAATGAAAATTTATACACATGCCTCACAATTCTTATGCATTTACATGTACATCTAAAGTTTGATACTTACAATTATGTCATAAACTTATAAATGAAAAGATGTATTTCACTTTTAAAAAGTTGGTAATAGTGATATTTTCAATGCAATTTTAAAGTTTTGAGTGCTATTGCATGTAAATATGGAAGTTTAAGGGTAAAATATGAAAATAAAGGATTGTGTGGTATGCATGCCAATGCACTGAAAACAAATTGACTTCTGCAGGTGCCATTTCCGTAGACTTAGCACTGATTGTTCACCGGCAAGAAAGATGCTCCCCAGCCACACATGTCACATTCATTTTATTGCATGTTTTCAGACTAAATATAAACATAAGAAATCATATATTTCTGTACTAAATCAAAACATTTTAAAGCATTTCAAATATACTACTTTATATTTATACATTCAATTTATGCTGCATTACTTCTTCAACAAATCGAAGGGCACACGAATGTGTGATACTCATCATATGAGTACTAGTAAGTTGCCGCAGCTCAACTCATTGAAAGCATATTGCATGAATGATTGGAATAATTTTTCGTAGAGAGCGCTCATTCCATCAGGACACGGATGCAAATTTTTGTCCGTAGTCTAGTGGGCACTTGCCACGTGACAAGTGGTCCCCACCGTAATACACTGGCTGGGTAAGTTTTGTTAGAAGGGTGGGACTCACTTATCACGTGGCACATGCCCACTGGAATCCAGACACAAATTTACATCTGGCGTCCTCATGGAATAACTGTTTTGCAGAATTGGTATATACAATGTTCAAATATATTTGTATATTTAGATGATGCGCGTAATATTCCATCTAATCATCACTTAAATTTTTGTAGTGGTCTAATTCTATGCAGGAAAAGTGGGTCTGAAAATTGTGGGAGTTGTGACTTTTGGAGATGCTACCATTTGGTGCCTAAATTCAAACTATTTCTAGATGTATTGTGTATTCATTGGCTGGCAAGGAAGCCGTGCATAAAAGGGATATTCTAAAATCTAAAATCTAAAATCTGGCTCGGCTCATTATAAACATGTCTGTAGAATATCTTTAGTCGATTATAGGAAGACTTAACCTGTCTAATATCTATTAAAATGTTGCACCAAACAAAGTAAGTTATCAGAATATTTAAATATAATCCTCATTAAAATTACTTAAAAGTTATTTAAATTTATTTTGCAATTAGCGTAATTATAATGATTTCAAAATGATATATAAAATTATTAAATTTCATCTTAGTTTAATTTGTACGAGACAAGTTTTGACATGTGGCACGCCATGAATGAATTGTCATCATTCGACATGTATTTTAATGCATGGTAAGGATCAAGATATACTTAAAATTTAATTACGAGTCATCCAGAGCTCAAACTTTAGGAAACTTATAGTGAAAGTGACCGGCTCGATGAGATGGTCCCGATGATACCAAAATTGATCTAATCTAAGTTAAATCAAGCTGAGATCAATCCATTAAACCACGTTTGGAGGAATTCTAATCATATTTAGAGGTGAATGAATGTTGTTTCTGACGAGCTGATGGTCGAATAGAGTGTCTCGACAAGACGAATCCAACAAGTATAAGCTCCCTCAATTCCGACATCATTAAGACACTCAAATCTTCATCAAATGTTATATGATCAAAAGAAACTCTCTGAACCATCCAATCTAAGTGGTTCATATTCATACATTAATTGCACTCAAAATTCTATAAATAGAGTCTTACCCCTCTCACGAAAAAAGAAGAGAGTTTGAGGGTCGAAAAAGAGTTTGAAGCATAGAGAAGGAGTTGAAGCCCAACATCACCTCGTAGTCGACTGCCGCTGACCGCCAGTCGTTGGTCGTTGTCGACCATCATTGTCAGGCTTTCGTCGATTATCATCGACCGCCACCCACTTCTTACAATAAGTTCATCTGCATGTCGACGTTGTAACTCGGGAGACATTGTAACCTTTTTCCGTCTATGAGACAAGTGGTTATAACTACAATCATCATTTTATAGTGAAACTTTTCAGTTGGGTCAGACCTTATGATTTTTTCCTATAAGAGTTTTCCACGTAAAAATTTTTGATGTCTCTACTAATTATTTATTTCATCTGAGCGCGTGCAAAATTCTTGTGCAAAACTAAGATGATAATCTATTACTCTACCATCGTGAATCTTCTAGCACCCATCAATTTGGTGTTGTCTGTGAGAAATAAGCACTTTCGGCATTGTCTTCAACTCTAAGACATTAAGAGTCTGTTTGGGGCAGCTTATTTGGTGTGGTGGCGTTTTGAAAACGCATCTGACCTATTTGGAAAAATGTGTTTTGGCAGCTTATGAGTTTTCAAAACAGCGTTTTCACACCGCACCTATCTAGGTGCGGTGGCAGCTTTCTGGTTGCGATCTAGTTTTTCTAAAAAATAAAAATTTGTAATAGCTATTGCACCTAGCTTATCAGCAGATTATTTTTAATCAGTTTATTAGCAGATTATTTAGTAAGCTGCAACTTCCCCAAACAGCCCTAAACCACTATTTCCTTTCCCAATGATGTACATCATCCAACTGATGAAGGAACCTCCTTCGCATCTTGAAAATCATCCATGGCGCATTTTTCGATGTGGGAGGCAACATTCACTTCAATCTCGAAAGGTCATTCATGTCAACTTATCAGACACGATTATAGTGGGGTTGTCTTCTCGCTTTCTATTCAGACATAAAGTCTTTCACAGCTTCTTCCAGACTGGGGCAACCTTCATTGCAGTCTCGAAAGATCATTCACATTAACGTTTCAGACATAACTGTGGTAAAGTAGTCATCTCGTATTTTATTCTGACAACAAGTCTTTGAAAATTGCTTCTATACTAGGGTCAATCTTCATCACAAATAATGATTTTTCATCTCTCCTTCACCATACAAGAGTTTCTATTCAACCATATCAAGAAGCTAATCTCTGTAAGGCTTAATATATACGTTGATTTATAGGTTTGTGTGGAAAATACTCCAGCTCAATGAGGGGGGGGGCAAAAGCAGCAACTAAGAAGTTATCAGACATTATTCTTAAGTATGGTTGCAACAATATTTTTAATAAAACATATGGTAACCCTAGAAATTAAGTCTAAGAGGCTAGACTCGATAAGAAGCTACTATGTTTTTGAAAGTCAAACCCAAGAGGCAAGTCTTGATAGGAAGCTACAGTACCCATGGAAGTAGAGCCCAAGAGGCAAGACTCGATGGAAAGCTAATATGCCCCTAAAAGTTGAGCATATGAGGAAAGACTTGATGGGAAGATGCAGTACTATTGGTATTCGAGCCCAGGGGGCTATACTCAATGAAAAGCTACCATACCCCTCGAAGGCGAACCCAAGAGGCAATTATTGATGGGAAGCTAGAAATGGAAATGATCCTCACTAGATAGACTCCACGAGAGCAAGCGATTGACATGGTCTCCACTTAAAGGCCTCAAAAGGCTATAATCCTTAGAAGACACAAGTACATCAAAGACCTCAGAAGACTACAAACCTCAGAAAGCATAGGTACATCAAAGACCTCAAAAGGCTACAAGCCTCAAAAGACAAATGTATAGCAAAGACCTCAGAAGGCTACAAGCCTTAGGAGACATAGGTACATCAAAGACCTCAGAAAGCTACACGCCTCACGAGACACATGCACATCAAAGACTTCATAATGCTATAAGCCTTAGTAGGCACATGTACATGAAAGACCTCAGAAAGCTACAAAAGTTACAGATACATCAAAAACCTCAGAAAGTTACAAGCCTCGAAAGGCATCAGTTCATTTCAAGCTCCTATAAAGCATAAGCCTGAGAGAACACAAGCCTCAGAAGATACTATACTAGAAGGGTACACATCTCATAATGCACAGGTCTAAGAAGGTACATGATTTTTTTTATATATATGTTGATTTTGATTGTAGATTTTTACATCTTTGAGAAGACAAAAGACCTCAGAAGGCATAAACTTCAGAAAAGGTTGTCGCCAATATGCAAACCAAAAGTTGGGTAACAATAACCCTGATGTGTGGCAAAAGAAACATAGAAGGGGCAACCTCGGCTTAGAAGAAAAGTTAAATACATCCTTAGAAGCAACATCTAAATTTTTATTGCATCGAATTGGAAAAAAAAGTGCAAACAGACATGTCATCCCCATATACAGAGGTAACATCAGACAATTGAAATGCTATAAAGACCACAAATACTTGTACAAGGGCTACGACAAGTCAGCTCACCTTTGAGTAGATTCGACATCGTCTCTCCAAAATTTCAGTACTTCTGTTGTTCTTCATAGGGTCTCCAATTATCTTCAGAAGCATAAAAATCTCTCACTCAAAGCATAAGAAGAAAACTCTAACATTTCTTCATCTTAATCGGAATGCACAACAACGACAAACAAGAATATCATGAGTCACCTACTGGGCATGGATGGAGATAACTTTCTTCATCTTAGTGACGCAAAAGAAGAGCAAGTTTATCGTCTACTACAAAGGTCGGAGAGGACTTTCCTCTCTACCTTCAAGAAAGAAGGCCCCATTGATCGCCTGTTATGTAGAACGAAGATGAATTTTTCCTTCACAATAACATAAAGATAATCTCGTTGATCGTCTGCCACATAGGACTTGAACAACTTTCTCCTTCACAACAACATGAAAAAAGGTCTCATTAGTCGTCTGCTATGCAGGATAGAAACAATTTTCTTTTACACCACAACACGAAAAAGATCTCGTTGGTCATTCACTACGTAGGATGAAGATGATTTTCTTCTACACTACAACAGAAAAGAAGGTCCCGTTGGTGGTCTGCTAAGCAAGACGGGGACGACTTTCCTCTGCATCGTAACTTGAAAGACGATCTTGTGGTCGCCAGCTATGCGAGACGGGGATGGCTTTTTTCTGCACCACAACACGAAAGAATATCTCGTTGGTTTCCTGCTACGTAGAACGAGGATGACTTTCTGCTGCACCGCAAAAAGAATGAAGATCTTGTTGGTCGTCTGCTATACATGACGTGAATGTTTTTCTTTGAGTAGCAACTCAAAAGAGGATGTCGTTGGATGCCTCCTACTCAGGCCAAAGATGACTTTCTTCTTCTTAGAAATTCCAGATCATCTGCTGGGCAGGGATGGTGACTTCACCTCCATCCTCATTTTTTTGTCTATTTATAGGCTCAAATATCACTAATGTTTATGGTTAAAAATTAATGCAATTCATCAAAATAGTAATTAAAAAAACTGAAATCTATTTTAATTCTCTTCACCTTATGTCTTCTGGCTTCTGCCTCACTGTCTTTCATTTTCATCATTTCATTAAAAAAAAGAGGAGAAAAAGAGAGGAATTTCAGTTGTAATATATATGAATGCATGAGTTACACTTGCATTCATTAAAACATTAAAGATAAGCATGTATGTATAAACAAAAATAATTTTTTTTAATCTTTACATTCATACCACAAAATTCTTATTATCGTTTGCACGTCAGCCATCGTACGTTTTGTCTAAACACTAAACTCTAAACCCTAATAATTATCTAATAATGATCTAATTTGTCTTTCGTTCGCAAACCCTAAAACCTAATTCTCTCATATATGTAATAATATAATTTTTTAGGTGATGTCATCCAACAAAAGAACAAAAATTTTTTGAGCTACTGTCATCCAACCAAAGTACAAAGGCATCGACCTACGACAGATCCAACCTGAGAAAAATCTCTAGTTCCCCACCATCACTAGCCATCTCTTGGAAGCCCCTAAGGTTTCTGATTAGTGGCCAAGAATTGACAATATAACAAAGCCTTGCAATCATCCTGAAGGAGCTCTCTCATGAATGAATGAGTTATCTATCGAGTTACAGTGTTTCATTCTCTGTTTGATGACCTAATATCATTCTATTGATGGGAGCTCCTCATCCAAGGATTTGGAGTTAATATCCGAACTAAATCAACCGTTCGACAAAGTATAGATGAATGAGTCAGTCCCTCCAGCCCAAAGCTAATTAAATTCAATTGACCAGCTGCGCCGACTCAGTCACTCTGGTCTAACGGGCCTTATCGAACCAAAGTCATGTCAGCTCAACCAATCAAATCATGGGGCAGCTAAGCAATAGGCTCTCATATGTAAAAAAAAATCTTAAATATCATGTAATTGCTCAATTAAAATAAGACGGAATTTTCATATCACATATTGTTCTCTCTCCTCAATAAATAGGGAGATAATTTTAAGAGAAGGGGCAATGTTGTGTTTCATGGACAAATCACGATTGAACAAGGAGATAACCAAATCTTACACCAACTAAATTGCAAGTTTAGATTGTCAAAAACGTATGCTCTTAAAATCCTTGGTGGAAATTATTTAGCGTGGTGGACGAAAAAAAATATGGATACCGTTCTAGCACGTTGCAAGGACAAAAAAAGACGGATAGTAAGTATCTAGAAACAATTATTATTATTATTATTATTATTTAATGATGACAAATATCAATCGTCAAAATCACTAAAGACAGGGTTAAAATTGAAACTTTAAGAATAATTATTAATTGTTTTATCAATTAAAGCAACACTTATCTAACTATGATATTCAATATTTATTTGCATTAAGCTTGAGTACAAATTAGTCTTCCCTTTCGTAAAAATCTTGAAAGTATTGGTCAAGTTCTTCCATTCCATTCTCTCATACCCGTAAAAATCAATTTTTTGAACTACTGTCCGCAGCAAAAGCACAACAAATTTCTTCTAAGAATTACATGTTCAATAAAAAACTCATCTTTACTCGTGTATAACCTCTGTTCTTATATCCCGATTATGCCTTACTTGCGCTTCACTTTTTATCAGCCCCCCTGCCTTTCTCCGCGCGACTTTACCACCACCTTCCGTCCAAAGTCCCGACTTTTTCACTTCAGCGTTCCCATTGTTCAGGAACTTTACCTCTCCCCCGCCCAAAACTTCACGTATAAAGCCACGCCCCCTTCCACCGCAACCATTACAACACTCCCATCAATGGAGGTCGCCACGCCAATCCCAAGATCACCGGACTTCCACTTTACGAACACCACTTTCTCCCTCAAGCACCAGTACCTCTACACCAGCGCCCCGGCAAGCCCAGCCCGAGCTTCCCCCATCCGGTCTTATCCAACTCCCAACTCTCCCCACCGCAACGATGCCAGCGGGGATGTGTTCCAGTTCCCCTTTTCTCCCATCAGGTTTCAACCTCAAACTGTTCGCCGGAATTCATTCCACAAAAAATCGTCGAGACAGGGGCGAAGGAAAACAAGATCGCTTTCTCCTTTAAGAGACGAAGAGCACCTGACGAAGCCCACGAGCCCGTCGGCTAATCCCACGAAGTGTGGGCTAAGTGGAAAGTGGCCGAAGCTGAGGGATTTGCTTCTGTTTCGGAGCGCTTCGGAAGGGCGAGTTACTGGAAGAGGAAGCAAAGATCCTCTGAAAAAGTACACAGTTTTGCCCTCTGTTTCTGCGGTGAGTTGTGATGGAGCAGGGGAGGATAAGCAGGCGGGAAGCAGGGGAGGAGTAGGGGTGGTTAGAAGAGTACGTCGGCCGGATGTATCGGCACATGAGAAACTTTATAAGGCGAAACGAGCGGCGGCGGAAGAGCAGAAGAGGAAAACACCTCTGCCTTTTCAAAGGCATGGATTGCTTGGTTTGGTTGATTTCAGGCCTGTAATTGGGGGGAAGAGTAAGGTGGTCGGTACTTCCTCCGTGTCGACAGGGAGATTCTGAATCAAACACCAGACACCTTTTTATTATGTATGCTTTATCATTTCAGATGTTTAGTGATGCACAACCTTGGTGTCCAGCGCTACAAAGTTTATTTTTCTTATTAAATTTGAACCTTCTTCCTTCATGGAAGTTTGGAGTTCTAACTAGCTCTTTAGACTTTGTCTGTCATTAGAATTTCGCATGTTGTCTATAAAAGAGAAGAAAGAAAGCCCAAACTTTGGCTCAAAACTATTTCACTTTAATAGAAGAAACTTCTTACTGTTTCTCAATTTGCAATAGTTGATTTTCTGAGTGCTGTTTTTCAGATTTTAAAGCTCAGTTGTATTTAACATTTAGGATGAATGGTTGCAGCCAAGAACTAGCCCTCAATTAGTTTTCTGTGAAGCTATTTTGGCTGGAGGAAGTGGATTTAACAGGGAATAATAGTTTTTTGGATATGAAGAAATTTTACAGTGAAACTGTTTTGTAGTAGTCGGGTATAGAGTTCTTGGGAAAACTTAGAATATTTTGGTTTTATATTTCAAATGCTTTAGATATAATTGTGCAAATTTAAAACAACATAGCAAGTTTAGGTGTATTGGTTGCACTCCTTATAAACACTATATTGATTTTCCTTCACAAATTTTAATATTGGTGACAATCGCGAAGGTTTACAAATATAGTATTGTTAAATTGTTAGTGCGGGAGATTTTCTAGACATAGTTTCTATAGTTTGAATCTTATGACAAATTTATGGTCCGTTTGGGGCAGTTTATTTGGTGCGGTGGAGTTTTGAAAACGCATCTGGCTTGTTTGGGTAAACTTCGTTTTGACAGCTTATGCGCTTTGAAAAAGCTGAAAACAATGTTTTTACACCGCACCTATCTTGGTGCGTTGACAGCTTTCTGGCAGCTGTTTGACTTTTCTAAAAAAAAAATTGTAATTGTCATCATACCTAGCTTATTAGCAAATTATTCAATAAGCTACAGCTGCCCCAAACAGACCCTTAGTGGCATTGAGAAGAAATACTTGGGCTTTAATAAAAGATTATTTTTGCTAAAAATCTTTTTCTATCCAAGTTACACTGAAAAGATTTGAGTGACTTCAACCTTCACAAAACTACTGATATCAAAAGCCATGAGATGTAAGCTGTAGAAAAATCCTATGAGAAAGATATGAATTTATCAAATAGATGGACCCTTAAATAAGGAAACCTAATTCAAGTAACATTTAAAGGTGATTCATTTAAGTATTCAAAACCTTTCTAATAAACTTTTGATTAGTATAAGTTTCTTTAGGATTAAAAGATTATAATCGTCGGTCCATGCAAATTTTAAGAGGACATGCTTGGGCTTGAGCATTAAGATCGAGAAATTTCCAAGAAAAAACTCAGTACTTATAAGAATAGCTAAGTAGATCAAAGAGGTAGCCTAAAGATTGAAAATTTTACCACAAAAATAAATTTTAATGGATCTATCATCTCGAAAAATCAATCCTCAAGATTCACGATTATAGTAATAATACCATAGATTACAAATGATATATTGAACTATTGATTCAGAGGAAAATAAGAAGATGAAGCATTATTGTTTGAGAATTCCCAAAGGACTTTCTCGACAATCTTTATTAGCCTTTTTAACTTAAAAGCTTTATATGATATTTCTCAAGTTGCTATGTACATGTGACGAAAAAGGTGATTTACACGTATAGTATTAGCACACTTCCTATAAACATTACATAACTGTTTCTTAATCTATTATTTACTAGGGTTTATATTTTTGAGATAGTCATTATATGATACTCATGGCTGAAATTGTTTTAGTGATATGGTCATATATATATATATATATATATA
>JXCR01132627.1:0-14022 GCA_002079205.1 Phalaenopsis hybrid cultivar
GAGAAGAAGGAACGAGCTGTTTCTCATCAGGTTCAAACTTCAACGGTTTGATTAATACGTGCCGTATATAAATATAACTTGCTCTTAATTTGTACTATCGTCGATATATCTGGTTATAGTTTATGGATTGAGATTTTGTCTTTGACCGTCTTGATCAGATGAAGAGAAATATTTTGATCCTCAAGTTAGAGGAGACTGCACGTAATGATAAAGGGATTTCTTTTTATGATAAGAAATTATGTGAAGATAAGTTGATGCAAATTAAATTATCATACAACAATAGCAAGAATAAGCCTTTATCGCACTAAGTGGGGTTGGCTAAATTAAATCCTTTTTCTCCATTGAGTCCTATTGAGTGTCATATTTTCATATAAAATAAAGTTATTTTTTATAATATTCGGTAGTATTTTTTTGTCTACCTTTGACATTCTTAACATAAGCTGAATCTAAAATACATCAACTCTGCAAAGCAAACAATCAGATTATTGATGTTTGATGTGACCAAACCATCTAAGGCAACTCTCTCTGATATTGTCTGCCACCGAAGCCATATCAACCTTTGTCTACCACTGGAACCATATCGACCCTTTCATAGATAGGTTTGTTTCACATTTTGTCTATAAGTGTCAAGCCATTCACGTATCAAAGCATTCTCATCTCAGCAACACTTAACTTTGTTCTATGTTTCTCTTTTAAAAGGCCAACATTATGCACAAAAAAGAATTGCAGGTTTTACCATCTTCTAAAATTTTCCTTCAAGTCAAGTAGCACTTTTCTATCAAACAGTAAACCTGATGCATTCCTCCACTTCAACAAATCAACCTGAATTCTGCTAATGACATCCCCGAGATATTTAAAACGTTCACACATTTTAATGATTTGATCACTCATAGTTATAAATAATTCATGTCATGATTTTTCGAAAAAAATTATGACGGCTATCGACTATCCCTCTATTTTTAATATTCGAGACTTGAGACCCGATAATAATAACATTAAATATAAATTCTTTCATCTACACCTTTTATCTTAGAGTAAACCCAATTCATGTAATTACATGTAAGTCAATTCAGAAACAAATTATACGATATGTTTTTTTTATAATTTTATTATTACGTTGAAGGAAAGTCTACCACCAGCCCCTGAAACATCGAAGGAGTTCTTAAGCATATTTGGTATAAGAAATTAAATCGTGGAATTTATTTATCCCCAGCACGTGCATATATATGCCTCAAAGTTGGAAACAATTAACCATCTGATGAAAAAAGAAAAAAAAAATAATTGGGATAAAACTTCATAGCTATTTCTATTTCATGCACAAGACCACAGACCAAAATTTGGCTGTTGACTATTGCAAATAAGTGCATCAATAATTCTAAATGAGTAAACTTGTCATCTGAAATTTCGTCTCTCATTTTAGTAGTGGACAGTCAAGAAATGATGTTGATTTGATGGCTCTTTTTTTGTCAGCTACCCGCATTCAAATTGATAATTGAGCACATTTTTTAACATTCTTCGATCAAACTTTATGAGGAAAGAGAGTTCTCTCAATTTAAAAGTTAATAATAAAGCACAAATAAATTTACATCCAAGATACTATGAAAATTAAATAATTCATTAGGCTTCAAAAGAGTCAAACAAAGGCTTATACTTCATAAAAAATTTGAGATATGGAAAAATGTAGATGTTGAATCTAAAAATATCTCGGAGACACGCAAAGAACACAAAGAAATAGAGCACGAAAATAAGGAAGGGGAACATAGAAAGCAAAAGCATGGTATAGAACATTAAAATCACGTAACCTTTATTCAAGAAATGAAATCCCTATTGGGGGGTACAATTGCGTTATGTACTTTAGATTTCATAAATACAATGGGAGGATTTTGGTCAGTACGTAAATATGGGGTTGTGAGCCTGGGAAGTTGCCCGATTGGATGGAGCCGGTTGCTCTAGGAGGCGTCCGTTCGGCTGGGGACCAGAGCTTATGATGGCTCCCACCAGGTCCTTTTGGAGTCAAACAATCATTGACTGGGACCCAGAGGCACTACCGAGTAGGCTATCTTTTGAGGGCTTATGCCTGAAAGGACGAGTTGGACAACTCTGGTCGGCTGCTTTGGATCTAGAAAATTTGGCTTAATCATCTGACCTGTCTAGAGAAAAAGCTGCCAGACTTGTCAGTGGGAGTCTTGTGCTGGTGGACATTTATGAGAATGATTGAATTCTATTTGTCTCAAAATTATCTTTTTTACGACTTGTATGAGTCGGCTGGCAAGACGTGAGATTTTGGATCTTTCTTAGCTGGTCCCANCTATAGTTTATGTACTGAGATTTTGTCTTTGACCTTCTTGATCAGATAAAGAGAAATATTTTGATCCTCAAGTTAGAGGAGACTGTACGTAATGATAAAGGGATTTCATTTTATGATATGAAATTATGTGAAGATAAGTTGATGCAAATTAAATTATAATACAACAATAGCAACAATAAGCCTTTATCGCACTAAATGGGGTTGACTAAATTGAATCCTTTTTTTCCATTGAGTACTATTGAGTGTCATATTTTCATTTAATTCTAATAAAATAAAGTGATTTTTTATAATATTCCGTAGTCTTTTTATGTCTACCTTTGACTTTCTTAACATAAACTGAATCTAAAATACATCAATTTTGCAAACCAAACAATCAAATTATTGATGTTTAATGTGACCAAACCATCTAAGACAACTCTCTCTGATATTGTCTGCCACTTAAGCCATATCAACCTTTGTCTACCACTGGAGTCATATCAACCATTTCATAGATAGATTTGTTTCACATTTTGTCTATAAGTGTCCAGCCATTCACGTAATAAAACATTCTCATCTCAGCAACACTTAACTTTGTTCTATGTTTCTCTTTTAAAAGGCCAACATTATGCACAATAAAGAATTGCACGTTTTACCATCTTCTAAAAATTTCCTTCAAGTCAAGCAACACTTTTCTATCAAACAGTAAGCCTAATGCATTCCTCCACTTCAACAAATCAACCTGAATTCTGCTAATAACATCCCCGAGATATTTAAAATGTTCACACATTTTAATGATTTGATCACCCATAGTTATAAAGAATTCATGTCATGATTTTTCAAAAAAATTTATGATGGTTGTCGACTATCCCTCTATTTTTCATATACGAGGCTTGAGACCCGATAATAATAGCATTAAATATAAATTCTTTCATCTACACCTTTTATTTTAGAGTAAACTCAATTCATGTAATTACATGTAAGTCAATTCAGAAACAAATTATACGATATATTTTTTTTATAATTTTATTATTACGTTGAAGGAAAGTTTACCGCCAGCCCCGGAAACATCGAAGGAGTTCTTAAGCATATTTGGTATAAGAAATTAAATCGTGGAATTTATTTATACCCAGCACGTGCATATATATGCCTGGAAACAATAAACCATCTGATGAAAAAATAAAAAAATAATAATAATTGGGATAAAACTTCATAGCTATCTCTTTTTCATGCACAAGACCACAGACCATAATTTGGTTGTTGACTGTTGCAAAAAAGTGTATCAATAAATCTAAATGAGTAAACTTTCCATCTGAAATTGCTTTTCTTATTTTAGTAGAGAACAATTAAGACATGATGTTGATTAGATGGCTCTTTTTTTGTCAGCTACCCTCATTCAAATTGATATTTGAGCACATTTTTTTAAATTGATATTTGAGCACAAATAAATTTACATCCAAGATACTATGAAAGTTAAATAATTCATTTGGCTTCAAAAAAGTCAAACAGATGCCTATACTTCATAAAAAATTTGAGATATGGAAAAATGTATATGTTGAATCTAAAAATGTCCCAGAGACACGCAAAGAATGCAAAGAAATAGAGCACGAAAAGGAGGGAGAGGGGAACATAGAAAGCAAAGGCATAGTATAGAACATTAAAATCACGTAACCTTTATTTAAGAAATGAAATCCCTATTGGGTGTACAATTGCATTATGTACTCCTAGATTTCATAATATAATGGGGACATTTTGGTTAGTTCGTAAATATGGGGTTGTGTGCCTGGGAAGTTGCCCGACTGGATGGAGCCGGTTACTCTAGGAGGCGTCCGGTCGACCAGAGCCTATGATGGCTCCACCAGGTCCTTTTGGAGTCAAACGATCATTGACTGGTACCTAGAGGCACTACCGAGTAGGCTATCTTTTGAGAGCTTATGCTTGAAAAGACGGGCTGGACAACTCCGACCGGTTGTTTTGAATCTAGAAAATTTGGCTTGATCATCTGGCCTGGCTAGAGAAAAAGCTGCCAGACTTGTCAGCCAGAGTCTTGTGTTGGTGGACATTTACGAGAATGATTGAATTCTATTTGTCTCAAGATTATCTTTTTTACGACTTGTATGAGTCGGCTGGCAAGACGTGAGATTTTGGATCTTTCTTAGCTGGTCCCAGGATGCCACATCATCTCTTATCCTATCATCAGATTTTTTTTAAGATTCGTGCTGACACATTTTTTATGTACATAGTTAAAGCTCCCATATTCTCTTAAGATTATGCTGACACATTTTTTATGAGCATATATCTTATTTGATAGCGACAACTGCTACAAGAACAAAGGAATCTTAATTTTTTAAAAAAGTTACTGGTATTTATGACTATTTAAGATGTAATAATTGAAAATACAACACAGCTTATTCAAATTTGCGTCGGACAAAACCGACGAAAACTTAGGCAAATTCGACGATAATTTGGTGGGTTCGTAAAATTTGTGTCGGAATGGTCTCTGACGGTAAAACTAAGGTCGATAATGCAATTTACATCAAATATGCGTCGAAATAGTTCGACGATAATTTTTTATGCGTAAAACAGTTTCCTAAATTACCGTCGAATTAGTGTCATAAAAATCGACGCTAATGCAACTCAACCCTGTTACAAAAAATAAAAAAAAAACTTTTAGATTCGTACAACCTGCACAAAAAAAAATGCTAATGATCACAACAAAAAGCAAAATTATATCACAAATGAATACTAATATTAAAATATAACATAATGTAATAATTACTAATCTAAATTATCAAAAGTTTACATTTACACTCTCAATTTAAGTTCAAATATTTCATAAACAAAAAAAAAATACATAAAAACTCCTCCTCCTCCTCCGCTACAACACTCACTGGTCGCTTGCCCCCGACGATTTTCCATGCTCTCTGTCAAGCATGCTACACTCCCAACAATTCTTTATTGGCCTTCATGCATATGACAGAGCTCCCCATTCATAGCAGTGACATGCCTGCTAAGCTTCTTAATATCTGGGTGTGAAGAGCTGGTATCACCCACAAAAGCACGAGAGATTTCAAGCTTGAATGTTGTGCTCTTCGTACCAACATCGTAGACCCTCCACTTCTTCTTCCCCATCACCTACGTCCATAGCTCAAACTCAGACTGTGTAGAGGTCCTAGGGGTTTAGGAGGCCAGCAACCTCTCTCGGAGCTGCTCGTTCTCTTACATAATAAAAACCAATGATTAATTGTCATTTTAAACATTAAGAGTAAAAATAAATGTGGAAAAATCAATATTTTTTCTTACATCTACTGAGGGTGGTCTGAGACCGACGACTGCGTCCTCTGGCATCAATGAGTTTAGACGTGCAACTCTACAATGGAGGGCTCACGGCTTGAGTAAAAGGAATAAATAACAAAAAAAAAAAAAAAAAAAAAAAAAAAAAAAAAAAAAAAAAAAAAAAAAAAAAAAAAAAAAAAANAAAAAAAAAAAAAAAAAAAAAAAAAAAAAACAAAAAAAAAAAACAAATCAACAACAACAATAACAAGCCTAAGACGACCCTCTAATTTTTTATACAACATGTGATCGTCTTAGGTCAAGCTCAACCTTTCTTAACATAATTCAAAACTAGAACATCTACTCTCCTAATTAGATTGTCAAATGGTCAAAGTTTACTGTGATCAGATGTTTGACATTTAATGTGACCAAATATCTAAGATCACTCTCTAAACTTGTCTGCCACTATAGCTATACTAACCATTTCATAGATACATTCATTTCACATTTTGCCTCTAAATGTCAAGCCACTCATCCACTTAAACATTTTCATCTCTACAACACTCAACTTAGTTTTATGCTTCTCTTTTAAATGCAAACCTTCTACACCATAAATTACCTCACCACAATCTCATAAAATTTTCCTGTAAGTCTAAGCGATACTTTTCTATCACACAATAGGTCTGATGTTTTCCTCCATTTCAACCTTCCAACTTGTATTCTACTAATAACATTATCATCCATATCACCATCACTTTGAACAATAGACCCCATATATCTAAAACGTTCACTACTTTTAATGATTTGATCATCCATTCCCACATAAAAAAATATCATCACTGAAAAACATACCTCCCTCAATGGTTTCAAGTAGGGGAGAAATATGAAAGTTTTGATGGCCTCCGTAAGTAGAGATCTTGTTGTCGCTTTCCAAGCTAGCTCTAATGGCGACTATATCACAAAGGTTCATTCACGAAGCGATGGATTTGAAGAAACTGGCAGGGGAAGGAGATAAGTAAGGGTTTCGTTGGAGATGGGTGAAACTGGGAGAGGGGGAGGTCGTAAGCGAGAGTTTCAAGATTGTGGGAGAAGAAATGAGGCATGAGGAGCGAGAACCAAATTTTAGGGCATTGACGTTGGATTTTCGCTTGCTTTGCGTTGGATTATTTTGACATAATTATCTAACAACGGAGTTTGCGATGGAATTTGCATCCACTAATTCAACACAATTAAATACGTGTTTGCATTGACTTCTTTGACACAGATTCCATTGCAATCCAACATCAGGCATCGTTTTGATTTTAGTATTTAGGTGGGAGATACACTGGACTTTTGTGCTTCACGCATGGATTTTGAAACATACCCTATGTATGGTAAATGAGCAGTTGTGACGCCACCTGCATAAATTCCTCAACATCATTCAACAACTCATCGATGAGTTTTTTTTATCTTGGATATGATCTGTTATACATCCATGATCTCAAATTTCAAATATCCATTTGCAACATAGAAAAGTGAGTTCTTTTTATTCTGAATATAATATGTTATATATACATGATATCAAATTTCGAATATCCATCAACAACATATATGTAATCTATGATCATTGCAACAAAATCTCAGTCATACATACACTTTGTATGTATTAGATATCTAACACCCAACCATCAATCTTTATATATAAACCACACACATTTCTTATGCATGGCATATCTAATACCTAAACTTCAAATTTAACATGAAAACAAAACAATTCTTATGTATTACACACCTAACACCTAAACTTCAAATTATAAATATAAATCACACAATTTTCATGTATTACTCAAAGCAAAATCTTTTACACACCTATTAGGATTGGCTACATAAGTTAAATATTTTTTCTATATTGTGCCCCATTGAGTGTCATATTTTTATGTTATTCTAATGGATTATGCCCAAGTTTTCTTAGGCATGCCTTTATCTTTCTTAATATAAGCCAAATGTAAATCACTTACAGTCCTAATAGGGTTACCAGATCGACGCTCAAGGTGATAAAACTAAATAAGGCGACTCTCTCTATTGATGTCGGCCACTATAGCTACAATAACATTTTCATGAGTATATTCATTTCACATTTTATCTCAAAGTGTAAACCAAATTATGCCACCAAACTCCTGTTTTCTTAGAGGATTGATGTTAGAAAACGATTTAGGGTTGTATTTAATAAGATTTATGAAAGACAATATTTTGACAACAAAAATGAGAGCATAGATGCATACCATAAGAACCAAAATGACTTTACAATTTAAACAAAAATACTAATCATTTAAGCGAAATAAGAGCAAATCAAAATGGATTCTAAATCTAGTTGATTTTGAATTTCAAGCAATTTATGGCCGATTTTAAGGACTTCACCTGATGTTAAATTTTTTCTTCTGAATTCTTCAAAAGTTGATATTAACCAAGGGCATTTACATACATACCACATATTTCTTGTGTTAACATATTAGACACCTAACCTTTTATATTTACACATATAACACTCAAAATTTTAACATCATATATGAAATACTACTCTTATTTTTTAAAATAAAATACAACCTCTCTTATATAATTTTATCACATCAAAATATTATTAATATAAATATGAAAGTTTGTGTTAAATATGTAAATGCATAAGACGTATGCTACCCTATTTTTCACATACATCAACACAAATGCACTAATTGAAACCTACAGCTCAAGGGTATTTCATCTTTAAGAACTTTGTAATCAAATCAGCTTCGAGCTGAATGCAAATAAATGCTCCAAATTGCTAATTGGAAAGGGAGTTAGTAAGCTGGGAGTAAAAGAACCTCTAATTACAATTTACATTATTATTTCTGTTTATTTACTGTAGAATGAATGCAAATTTCTCTAAAGTTATATCTTTGAAGTCTGAGAAGGAAGAAAATCGCCTGGGCCGAGAAGATCATCGGTGAAAGTAGCCGCTGGTCGCCGGACGAGCTTGGTGGAGAGATATCGCCTGAGGAGCGCCAGATCAAAGCATAGCCGAAATAAATAAAAAGAAAACGAGGGCTTGTGACGCGGTTGGCATATATTAGGGCATTTGGGATAGATTTTTTTCAAACAACGTTGAACGCTAATTAGTCACTGCACGAGAATTGTTTGTTAGTTCGTTTGCGTCAGGTGTCTGACGAATTTGTGTCGGACACTGTTCGAAGTTTTTAAATAAGTTCTTTGTGTCGAAAAGTGCAACGCAAGATTGACACAAATTCTATTGTAAAACGCCTAATTTAGATGACTTTCTTCTTCATTGTAAATCTAACGCATATCCAACAGTAATATTTGAGTGTATGTCCGACACAAATGTTAGACCCTAATTAAAACCTTCATGTGGTATAGGCTGGTATTAACATAATTTTCAATCACCATAGGGCAAGACTTATACCTGATGTACTAAGATTAGCAAATGTCAAAATTTATAATTGATAAACTTTTTTTTAAATTATAATTGTGTATATATCAATGTAAAAACTATTAAATCTAATCCCTAATAAGGCTTTTTCAACCAATGAACCAAAGTATTAATGTCATTTATTTTTCAGAAGATTGAATGAATTCAATTATAATCATTAGAAAATAAAAATTAATGACCTTGAATTTATGAGAGACAAAGCTCCAAATTGTTGAACATTTAAAATTAAATTTCACTTAAATCACAATATGTCATTTTCTTTTGAAAAATTGAGAATCTACAAAGAAAAACCTTGGTTGAGTAGTGTGGCATTGAAAAATTTATTATGTATGATATTATTTGCATGTGCGAGTAACCAATCCGAGAGGAGTACATTAAAAGTCCGAGCCAGGAGCTAATGTACTATATTAAATTTCAGGTTTGGGGCCGTGAAGCTCGAAAAACGCGGCCCCAAACGGAGCCTAAGAGTGTACTATATTTGCTCCTCTCCAATTAGATACCGTAGGTAACATTTTCTCGTAACATTAGGAGCACAGCAAGGAAAAAATAAATAACATCTTCAAACACAAAAGCTTGTAGAAAAACAGAAGGGGCATTTTCATACATTCCCTCCAATTCCTATTGTTGAGAAAATTAAGGGCGAAGAAAAACAATAATCGACACAAATCCAGAAGAACACAGAGATTTAACGAGGTTGAACAAAGATGCCTACGCCCTCGGGAGCAGAGCGACGAGTTCCTTTCAATATTCACAAAAAAAGTTACAGAATAGAGGGATACCTCGTGGGATTACTGACATGTCTATTTATAACCCCAGGAGTAAACATAGACAAAACATGTAATTACAACATTATCCTTGTATCATACCGCGGGGCTTTGCCCCCGCACCCCAACCCATGTAACTTTCCAATTTGGACAGATTCTTCCGTTCAGCTCCGCTCCGCTCCGCTCCACTTCGTTCCAACGTCTGTCCCGATATGGTATATGAGTCATACCATAACAAATCTCCACCTTGGCGAATATCCAATCCCATAGGAGAAAAGATACCTGGGAGTTACATCTGCACCACTGTGGGTTGGGCCACCATGCTTCTCTAGCTACTGCAAACATTCAAAAACCCAAGCAATGCAAGAACTTGTTGATAGTAACTGACTTGGTCAACATCTCAGCTGCATTCTCATCAGTATGAACCTTCTACAACAGTATCTCCCTAGAAGCAATCAACTCTCTGATCTTGTGATACCTGACATCAATGTGCTTGGTTCTCGCATGGTACACCTGGTTCTTAGCCAGATAAATAACACTCTGACTGTCACAATGCAACTGAACTCCACCTTGCTCAATGCCCAGTTCCTTTACTAGCCCAGCAAGCCATAAGACTTCTTTAGCAGCTTCAGCTACTGCCATGTACTCAGCTTCAGTTGTAGATAATGCCACAATAGACTGAATTGTTGATTTCCAACATATAGGTCCTACATCAAGAGTAAAAACATACCCAATTGTAGACCTTCTGCCATCCAAATCACCTGCGTAGTCTGAATCAACGTACCCCACAACTGAAGGATCATTCTGCTGACTGCCAAAAATAATTCCATGCCCTACAGTACCCTTCAGATACCTGCCAAAAATCCACTTGACTGCTTCCCAATGTCGCCTTCCAGGTTTAGCCATTTATTTGTAGACTTGACTAACAACATGAGCCAAATCAGGACGAGTACATACCATAGCATACATCAAGCAACCAACTGCACTGACATAAGGAACATTAGCCATGTCTTCCATTTCTGTATCTGTTTTAGGACACTGTTCTGAAGAAAGCTTAAAATGGTTTGCCAAAGGAGTGCTTACAGGCTTTGCATTGATCATCTCAAACCTTTCCAGCACTTTCTCAACATAGCCTCGTTGAGATAGACATAATCGTCTTGCGCCTCTGTCTCGATGAATCTCCATTCCAAGAATCTTTTTCGTAGGACCCAAGTCTTTCATGTCATTCCAAGAATCTTCTTCGTAGGACCTAAGTCTTTCATGTCAAATTCCTGGCTCAATAAAGCTTTCAAACCACGGACATCATTCGTATTCTTTGCAGCAATCAATATATCATTAACATACAGTAACATAAAAATAATAGAATCATCATCAAGGCTTTTCACATAAACACAACAATCATACTTACATCGCCTGTAGCCAATCTGAATCATGTAGGAGTCAAACTGCTTGTACCATTGTCTTGGAGATTGTTTCAACCCATACAACGATTTTTTTAACCTACAAACCAGATGCTCCTGTCCAGGTTGAGTGAACCCTTCTGGCTGCTCTATGTAAATCTGCTCCTCCAAATCACCATGCAAGGAAGCAGTTTTAACATCCATCTGCTCCAAATGCAAATCCCAAATAGGTACTAATGAAAGCACTGCCCTGATTGAAGTATATCTGACCACAGGAGAAAAACTTTCATCATAATCCCCCTTCTGCTGCGAAAATCCCTTTGCAACCAGACGAGCCTTGAACTTTTCCCCTTCTTTTTCTGATACTGCTGGTTTCCTTTTGTAGACCCATTTTTGCACCCAATAGCCTTCTTTCCCTCTCGAAGTTGAACTAGCTCCCAAGTGTGATTTTTCTGCAAAGACTTCATCTCCTCAACCATTGCAGGAAGCTGAACTAGCTCCCAAGTGCGATTTTTATGCAAAGACTCCATCTCCTCAACCATCGCACCCATCCATTTTTCTTTCTCCTGGCTAGTGATAGCTCCTTGAAAAGTGGCTGGATCATCACTATTGATGAGAAGTGCACACGAGACTAAGTCTTCATAACCCAATATGCTAGGAGGCCTTACATTGGTGCGTCTTTGTCTATCTCTAGTTAGATTGTAATTTTGCAGATCATCTGGAATAGAATCACCAGGTGTAGGATTTGAACTTTCACCTCTCTCAGAAGCTATTGGCTACTGTTCTAAATCCATCTGCACTGCATCTGAACTGGAAGTCTTCTCTGACACCTTATCTTGATTCTGCTGTAACATAAACTGCTCATCAAAAACTGCATCTCTGCTGATCACCATCTTCTTTGCAATTGAATCCCAAAACTTATATTCTTTCACACCTTTCTTGTAGCCCAGAAAGATGCACTTCTTGGATTTTTGCATCATGTTTGGATCATTCATCTCCAGGTACATGCACATAAGCATGACATCCAAAAATCTGTAAATGATCAAATTTAACTGGATTACCTGTCCATGCCTCTTCTGCGACCTTCCACCCAATGATGCTCTAGGTGATCTATTGATGAGATAACATACCATATTCACAGCCTCTGCCCAGAAACTCTTAGGAAGCCCTGCATTCAGCCTCAAACACGTTGCCCTTTCAGTTTAAGACCTGTTCATCCTTTCTGCCACACCATTCTGCTGCGGTGTCTTTCGCACTAAAAAATGTCTTTGAATCCCATGCTCCTCGCAGAACTTCTGAAACTGCAAATCCGTGTACTCTGTGCCATTATCAGATCTCAAATACTTGATCTTTCTGCCAGATTGGTTCTTCACCTCAGCTTTCTACAGCTTGAATTTAGAGAAGACTTCAGATTTCTGCTTCAAAGAATACACCCAAACTTTCCTGGAGAAATCATCAACAAAGGTAACGAAATACTGAGATCCTCCCAATGACAACTCCCTAGTAGGGCCCCATACATCAGAATGCACATAGTCAAGAATTCCTTCAGTTTTGTGCTTTTCAGTCATAAAACTGACTTTTGTTTGTTTTCCAAGAATACAGAACTTACAAAGATCGAGCTTGCAGTTTGAACCCCATGCAACATATTTCTTCTATGCAATTCTGTCATCCCACGTTCATTGAGATGACCCAGACGCATATGCCATAGTTTTGTACTGTCATTATCTGACTCCACAGAATGAACTCCACCTACAACTGTACTCTCTAACAGTCTGTAGATATTGCCTGCAGTTAACTTTTCTTTCATCACAGTCAGTGCACCCTTAACAATTCTGATGGTTTCCCTATCCTCATCAACCTTAGGAATAAAACCATTTCTTTGTAGAGTGCCCAAAGAAATCAATTTCTTTTTCAGTTCTGGAATATGTCTGACATCACATAACGTCCTAACTGTGCCATCATACATTTGAATTATGACTTCTCCAATACCAACTATATTGCAGCATCTCTCATCACCCAAATAGACTGAGCCAGAATTAGTTGACCTGTATGAAGTAGTCCACTCCCTGTTAGGCGTTATGTGATAAGAGCACCCTGAATCAAGAATCCATGCATCTGTGAACTGAGTTGATGAAACTGAGAGCATATCGCCATCACTGCAATCTGAATTTTCATCTGCACCACATTTACAGACTTCAATGAAGTATCACTTTTCCCCCCAGTTTGCTTCTTCAGCTTTGGACAATCTCGCTTCATATGACCTGGCTCCTTGCACTTGTAACAATGAATTTCCTTTTTACCTATAGACTTTGACCTAAAATTTCGCCTTCCAGATCCCTCCTTCTCTTTCTTCCTTCCACGATCCTGCTTACTCTTCACATATAAACTTTCACCGTGAGAGCTTTCCACTGCATTCTGCTTCCGCTGGTTGTGAGCCAACAACGCTGTAGTAATCCCATCAACTTTGATAGTCTCTTTCCCATATGTCAGAGTAGTCACCAGGTGTTCATAGAAAGAGGGCAATGAACACAACAAAATCATCCCTCGATCTTCATCCTCAATACTCACATCAAGTCTTGACAGGTCTGTGATTATTTGATTGAAGCCATTAACATGTTGCGCCAGATCAGAACCTTCCTGCATCTTCAGCCCATACAACTTTTGCTTCAAATACAACTTGTTCGTCAGAGATTTTGCCATAAACTGAGTGTTGACCTCACTTTTGGTTGAGGTCTAGAAAACTTCTTTAGTAGCCTAGGTCTAGCCATAGGACTTTCCTATTGACTAGTCTTAGAAAACTAGAAGAGGTACCCCACTATTAGAAATTCAAAACTTTTTTTT
>JXCR01132628.1:8069-26596 GCA_002079205.1 Phalaenopsis hybrid cultivar
TATATATATATATAATATTTTTTATGCAATGCTCTGACAGCTTTTGATAATTTTTGTTTTACATTAATAATCCCTTTTAATGACACGCGTAAGTGAAATTCCTTCAGCACAAAGAAATTTGGGAATTCTAAGCGATGGGAGCTGAAGCAGAAGCGCGATCCGTGAAGAGCAGGAGTTGGAGCCGAATTTTTTTAATTGAGTATTAATAGCCCAGTCTCTTTTTGAGGCTATAAATAGCTCTGAAGTAAAGGGTTGAGAGGAAGATGTGGAGTAGAGTCGCGGCGGGGCATTGCGGCGGTGCATTGTGGAGATGCGTCACGGCAACGCGTTGCGGCGGAGCATTGCGATGAAGCGTCGCAGTGGGGCATATCGGCGACGCGTTGTGGTGAGGCGACGCGGCGGGGCGATGATGCTTTGGGGCGAGGCATCACGGTGACGCGTTGCATCCGAGCGTTGGGGCGACACGACACGTTGCGGCTGTGCATCGTGGCTTAGCGTCTCAGCTGGGTGTTACGGCTACGTGTTTGTTGTGGCGGTGCGTAGCGACGATGCGTCGCGGCGAGGCGTTGCGGCGGAGCGTCGTTGAAACACGACACGTTGGGGCGGTGCATCGTGGTGGGGCGTTGCGGCGACGTATTGCGTTGAGTTGAAGACTATCATCTGGGATCATGATTTCCCAAGAAGAAGAAATTCATCCTGTGTAACGATGAAGAGTTGCAGTGGAAAGTTGCGGCACAGAGTTGCGGTGCCGAGTTGCGGCGCAGAGTTGCGGTGCCGAGTTACATTGTCAAGTTGCGATGTCGAGTTGTGGCGCAGAGTTGCGACCCAGAGTTGAGGTGCAGAGTTGCGGTGTCGAGTTACGATACAAAGTTGTGGCGAAGAGTTGCAGGGAAGAGCTGCGACGAAGAGGAAAGTCATCCCCGTCCTGTGTAATAGGTAAGCACCAGGATCCTCTTTCTCATTGTGTCGAGAGGAAAGTCGTCTCTGCCATGTATAGCAGACAAACAATGGGATCTTCTTTCTCATTGCGGCGCAGAGGAATTTCTTCACCGTCCTACGCAGCAGAAAAGCAATGGGATCTTCTTCTTCATTGCAATGAAGAAGAAAGACGTTCCCGTCATGCGTAGTAGGTCAGCAACAGGATCTTCTTTCTTGCTGCGGTGAAGAGAAAAGTCATCCCCGTCCTGTGTAACATTTTTAATGATCTGATGAGGCATTTGTAAATGATTATAATGTATTTCTTTGTTTCTTCTACAGTTGTTGTGGCTTCTTAATTGTGCAAAATTCTGCAATTAAAGTTAGCACACAAATTTTTATAAAATGAAGAATCACATACCTTTTGTTGTTCATGCCTTCCTAGGTTATGCCCTCTCAGATCAGTGTCTTGTAGGAGCTTGAACCGGTACCTTCTAAGGCTCGTAGCTTTTTGAGGTTTTTCAGTGAAGCCTCTCTTGGGTTCGTCTTCCAGCGGCATGGTAGCTTCTTATCGGGTCTTGCCTTCTGGGCTTGACTTCCAGGGGCATGGTTGAAAGGAGAATCCATTGAGAATGTAAGATCAGTTCTGATTTGTATAACCGAAGATGCTTGACGATATTAACTCGTAATGAACAGAGTCATATGAAATTCACTAAGGATGGTTGACCTATCCTAGGTTGTTAGTCGAAGCTTTTTCCTGACGACTGTAACTTGTTATGGAAGAGGTTAAAGAAAATCCACCAAGGATTTTTGACCTATCCGAGACTGTGTATCAAAGCTTTTTTTTGACGACTGTAGCCTGTAATGGAATAGGTCGAATCAAGTCCTCCTGGGATTGATTAAGCCTAGAATGAGGTGTTAGAGATGCTTTTCGTTTCTCGAGACTAGGTCATAGATCGCAATAGATCGTATGTTTTCTTGGAAATATGGTTGTAGTCATACTCAAGAAAAATGTTTGACAACTTATTTACTTTTGAATCTTTTTGCCCCTTAGCATGGGCATTTTCCATGTGAGCTTGTAAAATAACCCATGTATCGGGCCTTAAAGAGATCAACTCTTGATCTAATTGAAGAAGAACTCCAGTACAATGAGGGGCGTTAATGAAATGTTATTTGCAGTGAAGATTGCCCCTAAGTACATGAGCGATTCTTGTATACTTGTAATCTGAATGAAATGTGAGATGACTTCCCCATTATAGTTGTGCCCGGAATGTTAACATGAATAACCTTTCGAGATTGCAGTGAAAGTTGCCCCCCATCCTGAAAGAAGTTGTGAAATACTTTGTGTCTGAAAAAGATGTGAGAAGACAACTCTACTACAATCATGCTCGAGACGTTGACGTGAACGACCTTTCAAGACTGCAGTTCAGGTTGCCCTCCACATTGAAGAATGCATTGAAGATAATCTTCATGACGTGAAGGAGCTTCCTTCGCTAGTTAGATGAAGTACATCATTAGGAAAAGAAGTGGCGGCTCAGTGTATTAGAGTTAAAGACAATGTTGAACGAGACTTTGTTTCCCACAGACGACGCCAAACTAATGCATGCCAGAAAATTCACAACGGTAGAGTAATGAATTATTGTCTTAGCGTTGCATGAGAATTCAACACACACAGATAGCCAAAAAGAAGCAGGAGAAGACACCTCGACTTTTTACATGGAAAACCTTTGAAAGGGGAAAAACCCACGGAGCTTAGCCCAGTTGAAATAATCCACTATGAATGATGAGTACACAGGTCCATCTTTGTCCAAAATTAGAGAATATGAAATTACAAAATTGTATAACTATAATATGGATGCAATTCTTGGTTACAGCAGGTTGCAATGATCATTGTTGATTGTTGTGGAGGTAGTAGTCCGTCGTGAGTGTTGTAGATGGTTGCTCCAAAAGTGTTGATTGGCCAAAGAAGCCGTAGTAAGCAGTTATGGGAGTTGTGGACCACATAAGCCGTAGTGCGCGAGTATGAATGACGTCCGTAAGCCGCTCGGGCAGGAGTCGGGAGCTGCATGAGCTGATGACCACGTAGTTCTTTTGGGCGAGTATGAATGATATTCGTAGGTCGCAGGGGCCAGAGTCAGGAGCTGCACTAGTTGTGAACCAAGTATGTTGTAGGGCCGAATATGAATGACGTCCATAAGTCGCAGTTGTCGGAGTCGGGAGCTGCACGAGTTGTAAACCACGTAGGTGATTGTAGACACATGAACCATAATGATGAGCTCATGTCCCACGACGATGACTGACGGTGTGTGGTTGGTGGTGATCGACGGGGATTGGAGGTGATCGACGGTGATGTTCGACAGTGGCTGACAATAATCGACGGGTGTCGACAACGGCAAGAGGTGGCCGATGGCTATCGGCGGTAGTCGACGACGGTGGGGATGGTGTTGGACTTCAGCTCCGTAGATCTTTTAGTTCTCTTTGAAGCTTCCAGTCTCTCTGAAGCTTTAAGTCTCTCCTTGCATGCAAGGGGTGAGGCTCTATTTATATTATTTTGGGTGTCATTAATGCATGAATATGAATCATTTTGATCGGACGATCAGGAGAGTTTCCTCCGATGAACGGCGTTTAATGGATATTTGGGTGCCTTAACAATGTCAGAATTGCGCAATCTTGGGCTCGTTGGATTCGTTTTATCGAGGCGCTCGATTCGACTATAAACTTGTCAGATTCAACAATTGTTTTGCCCTTTCAAATGTGTCAAAAAATATTTCAAGAATGGTTTAATGACTTAATCCTTACTTGATTTGACTCAGATTAGAATGACTTTGATATCATTAGGCCCGTCTCATCGAGTCGGTCAGTTTGACTATAAGTTTGCTGAAATCGGAGCTCTAGATGAGTTTTTATCAAGATTTGAACATCCCTTGCTCGAAATATTATCTCAAGATCTGTGTCATGCCTTGAGATTCGTGCTGGATAACGAAAATTTGTTGGTGGCGTATCAATACACATTGTCTAAAAAATCCTCATGAATTATTTTGCAAGTGGAGCCATCCATATAAGCGCATTTTCCTATTGGAAAGTAATAATTTTGATATAAATTTAGGAAAAATATTTTAGCATCAAGTCCGATATTGTTCTTCATTTTTCTAAAACTTCAATTTGCCCTCATTAAAATGGTGTTGATTAAAAATAAATCATCAGATTAGAAAAGCATAACTTAATTTACAAAAGAATACATACAACATATATACTCAATTTTCTTACGAAAACCAAATCATAAAGTCTAAAGTCATTAATTGTTACATTTTTTTTAATTAATTATTACATTTAAATTTATAGGTGAATTAAAAGTAAAAATTACGTGATACTCTTTAAACAGGAATTAAAACCACCCTAACATATAAGAAGTTGCAAACCAACAACCTAACAAGCATATATGAAAGTAAAGCATACATATTAAACGATGTGTATGCAACTAAAAGAAAAACCTAGCTTATCATCAATTAATAAATTTACAAATAAAAATATTTTCATGATAAAAAAGGATACTAAATTTATTTCAGCAATAGTTTAAGAAAATCGATATCTGCAAGTAAGCATTTTAAAATAACGAACATTTTTCTTAAACGTGAGCTTTTAGAATTATAAAATTAAATTGTAATTCAAATTCTTCAAATGAAAGCCGCAATCCCACAAATTAAGGGTCCGTTTGGGGGCAGCTTATTTGGTGTGGTGGCGTTTTGAAAACGCACTTGACTTGTTTGGGTAAACTACGTTTTAGCAGTCTATGCGTTTTCAAAACGCTGAAAACAGCGTTTTCACACCAGTGCGGTTGCAGCTTTCTGGCAGCAGTCTGACTTTTTAAAAAAAAAATAAAAATTTGTAATAGTCATCGTACCTAGCTTATCAACATATTATTTTTAATCAGGTTGTCAGCAGATTATTCAATAAACTGCAGCTGCCCCAAACAGACCCTTTATCATGGAAGCTCTAAATAAAAAAAAAACATTAAAAATTAAACTAACCAGCAGCTAAAACCTCAGTAATAAATTAAATAATGCAAATATATATATATATATATATATTTCATACCTTACCAGTTTTCATTACTTCTAGGTGGGTGCAATTCATGGGGTGTGCCTTTTGAATTCATGCGCTCCCTTTGCAAACCTATCTTCACCAATCCTCTTATATATATATATAATTTGAATTAGGCAAGGTATAAAGCTCTAAGCATTGTGATATATCAAGAGACAATTTAAGTGCTTGAAAGTAATGACTAAGAAACATCTAGATGATAAATGGAATGACCACAAAATAATGAACAAAATGAATTTNTTATATATATATATATATATATAATTTGCATTAGGCAAGGTATAAAGCTCTAAGCATTGTTCTATATCAAGAGACAATTTAATTTCTTGAAAGTAATGACTAAGAAACATCTAGATGATAAATGGAATGACCACAAAATAATGAACAAAATGAATTTAAATCAATTAAAGAAAATAGTGAGAGAAAAAGGATGGATACATTGACATTTAAATATCATAAAGTTTGGTTGTAAAATTATGAATATAATTAAACCAACTTGGGTTAAATGCAAGAGCACAAAATCACTCCCATGATAAAAACAACAAAATTCAAAGAATTGAAAATGGCTTCCAACTAACGGTTGCATTTATTTCTCAAGTGAAACGCATACATACAAAGAAGGGATAATACATACAAACCATCCCAAACATTGATANTTTATGAATATAATTAAACCAACTAGGGTTAAATGCAAAAGCACAAAATCGCTCCCATGATAAAAACAACAAAATTCAAAGAATTGAAAATGGCTTCCAACTAACGGTTCCATTTATTTCTCAAGTGAAACGCATACATACAAAGAAGGGATAATACATACAAACCATCCCAAACATTGATATTCACAATTTAAGCACCCAGGTAGTTTTTTTGAACTAACGAACCGATGTATTTACATGTGCTGCGAGCCAACTATTGAGAATTTGATAAAAATAAAAAAAATATGGGTTGGGGTTTTACAATTAGTTTTGATATTTTAGTGTTTGTAATAGCAAGTTTTGGGTGGCCTGCATGTAAATGCCCCAATTGCGCATTTTGATTGGATTATGAGATAAAATAAAAGAGAGCAAGAATGGTAAAAGATTGACAAATAATTACCCGTTTAAATAATAACCGAGCAAAGTAAATTCCAAAGGGAAAGTCACCATTTCAATGAAAATAAGGAAATTAAATCATATATCTAAAAACAATAATTTGGAGTATTCCATGCNATATGGGTTGGGGTTTTACAATTAGTTTTGATATTTTAGTGTTTGTAATAGCAAGTTTTGGGTGGCCTGCATGTAAATGCCCCAATTGCGCATTAATACAAAAGTTGGGGGAGTGGAGAATCTAGAATGTACGAAGCAATATGCTTTCAATTTCATTCAAAGAGAGAAAAGTTTTAGAATTGAAATTGGCGATGCCAATTCTCAGTTGCAGTTGTTCATAGAGAGGCGGGTCGAGGATAATATGTTTGCGTGGGACTTCAAAATTGATGAGAGTGGTAGGTTGGTGAGGTTTTTTTGGAGTGACGACACGTTCAGACTTGATTATGACTGTTTTACTGATGTCATTATTTTTTATACCAGTTATATACTAAATAAATATAATTTATGTTGTGCTCCTTTTGTTAGTGTTAACCACCATTGGCATAATGTTATCTTTGAAGTCAGATTCTTATTAGATGAGATGATTCATTCGTTTAANCTGATTTAGCAACCAAAGAGCTAAAGAAGGTTAAGGTTCAAATGCTGACGGGATGCATAAATACAAACAAACAATTTGGAGTATTTAAGATGCAATGAAATAGTGAAATATTTGAGAATATTATATCCTCAAACAACAGAAGTGTATTGGAATTATGTAAAGATTAGGTTCTAAAATAAACTAATATTTCGAAATTGTTAGAAAAAGAAATCCTGAGAATTGTTACTCATCAAGAGCTACATACCTCGTAAATGTAATTTTTCCATGGGCATTGCTACCCTCTGGCTTGGACCATGAAACAATCTCCTTACCTAATAGGAAAATTTTTTCCATACGGAGTCTGCACGCAGTTCTGTGTGCGGACTACAATAATACGCCATCATGTGTCTACATCAGACCCATCTCATAAAATATTAAAAAAAATTACGTCTAACCCAACCCAGACTTTTTCAAAGCTTCGAAAAGCTAAAATTTTTGTGTCGAAGCTATGCAGATCGTTTTTGATAGGGAGCAGCTGCTTTCTAGCTGTTAGGGTTTAGTGTTCCGCATGCCATTTTTTCGACGTCATTTTCTCCTGTAACCGGCACGCCATTTTTCAACGTCATTTCTCTTGCAGCTGGCAGGTGACTTCTTGAAGATGGACTATAAAAATAGTGATTTTATGTATGAAATGGAGGAGATTTATTTTGCAAATAAAGAAACATATGAGATGGAAATGGAGGAGAGTTTTCATATGATTTTTTTTTTTTAGGATTTTTTTCCAGTTATTTTTTAGGTGTTATATTTGGTTGTTATTGTGGTTTTAGAGTGTTGTGTTGTTATTATTAGGGTTTAGTAGTTTTCAAGTTGTTTATGAGGTGTTTTTAGGGTTTCATGTAGGCGTTATCGAGGTGTTATTGTGGTGTTATTTGAGTGATTTTTTTTTGAAAGTTAGCAAAGCCTTATTATGAAAACTTTAAGGTTAGCATTCTTTATTTTGCAGTTTGGTGAAAGCGGAGATAACTGTACCAACCCAACTACAAACAGATTACTTCACAACGTTATTCACAACGAAAAAGAAGCATATGAAGTATGTTGTGCTTATGCTCATCATATCTGATTTACTAGTTGCAAGAGGTGCGCTGTTTTAACATAACTCGGAGAATATTAAGACGAAGGATTTCGTCTGTGGTAAAACAAGTTTCAAGAAAGAGTTAAAGATCACTTAGACTGTTAAATACAAAAATGCAGACAAAAGAACTGGTTGTCCAACAATGATTCTGATACGCCACCAACAAATTTTCATCATTCGGCACGAATCTTGAGGCAATATTTTGAGCAACAAAATATTTAAATCTTGATAAAAAGTTATCCAGAGCTCTGATTCAATAAACTTATAGTCAAACTGACTGGCTCGATGAGAATGACTCAATGATATATAGATTAGTCCAATCCGAGTCAAATCAAACCCAAATAAAGTGATTAAAAATCAAACCCAAATAAAGTGATTAAATTATTCTTGAAAGATTTCCGGATATATTTAAAAGATCAAAAGAATGTCAAATTCAGCAAGTTTATAGTTGAATCAAGTGTCTCGGCAAGACGAATCAAACGTGCCCAAGATTGCTCGATTTTGACATTGTTAAGGCACTCAAATGTCCATCAAACGCCATCTGATAGAGTGAAGCTCTCCGAACCATCCGATCGAAATGATTCATATTACTGCATTAATTGTACCCAAGAAACTATAAATAGAGCCTCACCCCTAACTTGAGGGAAGGAGGCTGGAGAGAGAACTTGAGACTTTTCTAAGTCCAACATCATCCCTGTCATCACAGACCGACGTCGACCACCGCAGACCATCGTTGATCTCCACCGATCACCACTGACCTCCGTTGACCACCGCTGATCGTCATCGATTGCCACCGACAGTCATCGATTGTCGTTGACCACCGCCGACCAGTATCGACAGTTAACGACCACCGCTGACCTCCGTCGATTACCGTCGGCCGTCGTTGACCACCGTCGATCGTCGCTGACCCCCGTCGACCACTGCCGACTGTAATCAACTCTTGTCGACCACCACTAACCAGACGTCGTCAATTGATGTGATACCTCGAAAAATCTAGTAACCCTTTCTCATCTATGGGACAAGGGGACTCTGTAATTATCAACTTATAGTATATTTTTATAACTAGGCTAGACCCCGTGGTTTCTTTCCTTTATAGGTTTTCCACTTAAAAACTTCTGGTGTTATCACAGATTGATTCCATTTCATCTCAGTGTGTGTTGAATCCTCGTGCAACACTAAGACGATAATCCATCTACCACCGCGAATTTTCTAGCAAGCATCAGATTTGATACACGATTGATGGTCAAGACAATTGGACAGTTAAAAAAATAAAAGAAACTCATAACCACTCCTTAGAGACCCTGATGATAAGCAACTTTTGCGTTCCAGTAGAAAGATAAGTGAAATTCATGCATATGTGCTCAGATCGATGACACAATCAAGTATAAGAGCTACATATGCATTTAATTTTATTAATACAGAAGTTGGGGAAGTGGAGAATCTAGAATGTACGAAGCAATATGCTTTCAATTTCATTCAAAGAGAGAAAAGTTTTAGAATTGAAATTGGTGATGCCAATTCTCAGTTGCAGTTGTTCATAGAGAGGCGGGTCGAGGATAGTATGTTTGCGTGAGACTTCAAAATTGATGAGAATGGTAGGTTGGTGAGGTTTTTTTGGAGTGACGGCACGTTCAGACTTGATTATGACTGTTTTACCAATGTCATTATTTTTTATACCAGTTATATACTAAATAAATATAATTTATGTTGTGCTTCTTTTGTCATTGTTAACCACCATTGGCATAATGTTATCTTTGAAGTCAGATTCTTATTAGATGAGATGATTCATTCGTTTAAATGACTATTTAAAACCTTTATCTGTTTCATGAATGACAAGCATCCAATAACAATCTACACTTATTGGGATCAAGCAATGACTGGAGTCATAGAAAATATTTTGTTAAATACATCACAAAGATTATGCCAATGAGAATATACAAGAAATTTTTGTCAAAGGTTCACTGTGGTGGTGGGGAATAAAAACAGTAATTGGTTTTCTCTATAAATGTATGAGCAAATGTGACTCTGAAGAGGAATTTGAAAATACTTGGGAGGTGATGACTGAGAAATGAAATCTACACTACAAAGTGTGGCTAGATGATATGTATAACAGTAAACATAAGTGGTCTACAGTTTTTAATAAAGAGATTTTTGGAATGAGAATTTAATCGACCCAAAAAGTAAGTCCACCAATAATATTTGTGATTCAATTTGTAATTACTCTAGTCGCCAAAAACAACCCAATATTGAGGTAGATGACTTTATTTTACTCAAAGAAGCTGTACTCAATGTTTGAGGAAGAGTTCATACACGGATCATGCAGTCTTCAATTAGAATTATCTGAAAATTGTGATTCTGAATATTTTATTAAGAATTTGGATGATCACTTGACAAACATACCTTAGGTTGTTAATTTTGACAAGTTCAGTTCAGAGATTAAGTGCAGCTGCAGAAAATTTCAAATGATGGGGCTACTATGTGCTCGCTCTCGACGAGTCCTCAACTTTGAATATATAAAGAAGATGTCAGATAAATATCTCTTATTGGGATGTTCTGTCAATGCAAAAAAGAATATCTATAACTGTTATGGATATAAGCATCTCCAAGAGCAACAAATGTGGAATGCTAATTCAAGTAGCCTCATATTTCGCGCACATATTAAAAAATTTGCATATTAAATTAGTAATAAAATACAAGGGAATGAAGAAGCAGAGCAATGCATGTTGAACTCATTGAAAAAATTATTATTGGATGTTGATGATATACTAAGTTGGATAGGTTCTCAATCCAGGCAACAAGCAAAAAGGAATAAAAAATGAGTGAATAATGAATCCAACTTGAATGACCAAACCAAGAGGTGCTCTAAGAGAATATCTAATTTCTGGTTAAAAGGGCATTATGAGAAGAACAAGAGAGCAAAAAGTATATTCTTTTTTTATTTTTAATTCCGATGCTAGTTTTATTTTTTAGCTATCAATAAGTTTTTCTAACACTTACCATGGTACACAGAAAAACATAAAGAAGCTCAACCAGCCAAAAACCAGAACCAATCCCATGTGATCCAAACTTGCGTTCAATGCCTGATTTTCTCACGCAGGTCAATATATAATGTAAAATAATCATTATTAGGTTTTGTTTTTTCTGGTTCTTGCTTTTTTGTGGTGTTACCCGTTTATAAACATTCACTCATAATTATTCCAACATTGCATAATTGGTTTGCACTACAACCCACGTAATCATATATCGAACTAATGATGGATTCCATATGTGAGATATAACTTTCAACACAAAAATATTCAATTACATTATTCTTTTTTTCTGGAATAGTGTGTAAAAAATAAGTATATTAAATTTAACAATATTGCATACATTACTTAAGCAATTTTTATTTACATTTGGTCTTCCCGAATAGCTTTATTGCATCAATTTTTTTCAGAATTGCATAATTGTATAAATAATTTAGATCAACTGTAGCTTCGGTATCTGCAAACTGACTAAAAATTGGTTAAAGAGTGATAGAACTGATGTGATGGAATTTCTTTCACTAGATGTTAGAATCCTAAACTGATATAAATGTAAATGCTAATAAAATGCCGCACTAACCCCCCATTAACCGATCCGAAATAAGTCTGCAGTTCCGCATCAATAATCCCTGTAAAATATCTCAAATAACACCCCACTAACACTGTAATAAACTCTAAATAACACAATACAGTGAATCACTCCAATAACCTCCCCCGTTTCCCTTCAATAACCCCCGCAGAACACTCCAACAACGCCGCAATAACTCTCCAATAACACAGTGTGGTGAACCGCTCCAATAACCTCCGCGGTTTCACATTAATAACCGTCGCAGAACAACTATAATAACGCTGCAATAACTCAGCAATAACCCCTAATAACACCGCACGGTAAACCTCTCCAATAACCTCTGCAGAACAACTTCAATAACTCCGCAATAACCCCCCTACCCCCAATAACAACGCGCGACCCTAAACCCTAAACCCGATGTCTATTTTTGTGTGTTTAGATTCAACGGTCGAGATCGAATCGGAAAAAGGAGCCATTCTACTCAACATATGAAATCGTGGGTTGATGGGGCGTATATGTGAAAAATGCGACCAACAGAAACCCGCTGCATGGTCTTGTGGAGCGGTCATTGTGTTATCTCGGTGTTATTCGGGTTTTATTACAGTTTTATTTGAGTTGTATTTGCGGCATTAGTGGAGTGACGATCGCGGACCGAGTCAACGACAATGTGGAAAGCGCGGCGAATCAAAGAGCGAAGCACAGAGTTCGGATCAGTCGAGGATGACGTGGAATAAATAATTTAAGGAATAAATTATTATAAGACTTATAATAAGAAATAATTTATTCCTAGTTATGAGGAATAAATTCTTTCCTTAATATAAGGAGATATTTTCTTTTCATGTATTAGAAATTATTTGTTTTCCTAATTTATATTGTTTCCTATTATCTTCTAATAAATAATACAAATTAATTATTGGAGATATTTAATATATCTTACCTTTCATATCATTTGTTTTTATTATTTTTCCTATTATAAGATTCATGTGAGGGTTATTTATACCCCCGTTCATATCAATAAAAATATTTTGAAGTATTCCACTTTATTTCGTATTATTCAGAATTTCAACACCCTCAAACCGATGGAGCCAGTGATTTCGATTTGAAGCGGCAGTAGAGGGAGCCATGAAGCAGTCTCATACATGAACAAGATTGTCATTGCCTCCACTCGCTAACTTGCTGCAAGAGTCCAGACCATTTGAGCCCACAGATCTCCTCACGATGCCCTCTATATCTCTGAACAACGTAGGATCAAATCCTCACTAAATTGTTAACAATATTTCCACCTCCTCCACCTATTGTGAGGATATTGCCATTCCAGGCAAGAGACCCTACTCTAGACTGATTGATGCCATCTAAATTTCTGAATGNGCTTGCTAACTTGCTGCAAGAGCCCGACCATTTGAGCCGACAGATCTCCTCACGAATTGTTAACAATATTTCCACCTCCTCAGGATTTGAGCCCTCTATATCTCTGAACAATGTGGGATCAAATCCTGACTAAATTGTTAACAATATTTCCACCTCCTCCACCTGTTGTGAGGATATTGCCATTCCAGGCAAGAGACCCTACTCTAGACTGATTGATGCCATCTAAATTTCTGAATGGACGATTTGACCTAAGGTCCCACAATTGAACATGGAAATTGGACAACTCCAATAGAATGTCCTGCCCATCCGAAGCCCAAGAGGCGCTGCTCACAGGACTAACTAACATCATCGTCAAACGTCACAAATGGAGAAGCGGATCCGATTGAAGCATTCCACAGGTAAACTGAGTTCCCGAGGGCAACAACAATGAAATTTCTTTTTCCCCAATCAAGAACGTCCAGATAAAAATCATCCACAATATCAGGCGCAGGAAGAATCCTCTGCGGATTGAGAAACATACCTCTTGTTCTTCGACCTCCTATGATTCGAAGGAGAACCAAAGGAAATCTCTGAAAACATTTCAGTTGCTGCCGTAGGCCTGTTATTGAAAACAAGTGACCGAGTTCGATTCTGCAGGATAATGCGGTCAAGAATCTCCCTGTAGGCCCCTTTTGCTTTGCCTGGCGATGATGTTCCATTGATCCCCTGCTCCTTTCTTGGAGCCGCCATTAACAGGTAATGAGGGATGTCAAGGTCCATTGCGGCTCTCTTCGGGATAAATCTCGCCAAATGTTCTTGTTGGTTTCTTCTTCCTGTTTCAATGAGTTCCTATGAATTCGTGTTGGATTCGTTCTATAAGTAAACGAGACGAACGTTAACAATTTTTTTTCGTTTGTTTAGTTAAACGAACCAAACACGAACAATTATGCATTCATTCGTGTTCGAATAGTTATTGCTTGAAATATAAAATAATTTAAAATAATTATATATAAAAAATTTATGATATTTTAAAAAATTAAATTTTATAAATTATAATACATAATAAATTAATAATAATAATATATTAATATAATATATTAGTAATGGGAGGTCGAAGAACACGAGCTGAACCTGGACTTGCTAAGCAAAGGAGTCGAACACGAACACACTTTTTGAGCTCGAAATATAAATGGCCTGAACACGAGCTGAACCTGGGCTCGCTCATATTTGGCTCGTTTACACCCCTAAACTTAAGAGACCTATGATAGAACAACTAGGTTATTCAAAATGATCTATAGGGTATGGTACCAGTACTTTGTAGTGAGATGCAAATGTTAATGACTTAATCTTTGATGGGTTCAAATTGAAGTTTAAGGAATTAAAAACAATTTAATCAAAATTCTTTATGCACTCTGGGAGAGGGTAAAGAAGAGAGTTGCTCATATTTGTCACTAGCCACATTCACAATTGACACTTTACATTTTCTACACTACCACTTAAATCATTGCAAGGGAATGTAACTTTATATCTTGATAATCACCAATCCAATTAGGATAAGTAAGAATTATGTAGGATAACCTTTAAACTAGATTGCAATTCAGTAGGAGTAGTTTGCAGAACCTTTACTTAATTTCAATTCCAGACTAAAAACTAAATCTAGTAGGCTAGAAATTCTCCTAAGTCTAATTCCCTCACTTTCTATAGGATTGATATTCTAGACTCAAAATCATACGATACATACACTTGCATGAGACCCCATAGTGCAAGTGCACTTGGAAATAAAATTTGTATCGCTAGCCATAGGTAAGTCCAACTCTTTCAAAATCCATTCTAGGTGACACCCTTTAGATCTTTTGAATCTTTAGGAAGGGGCCGACGCAGCTACCCCGTTAAAGTCATACTTACCTGGAGACCTTATCCTGAGTATTTAAATGTTATTTATGACACATTTTCATTAGATGACGTCCTAAGCTAAGGACTAGGATGCTAGGTAGTCTTTTTTATGTCCTGACTATAATTCTCTATTCCTTTGATTGTCCTAGCTAGGCATCATCTTTTGTACTTTTTAGTGTGTTTGCATGCTTGATAGCATAATAGTATATTAGAGCGTTCTTCTACAGGGAGTCGTGTCTATATATATGGACACATAGAAGTACCATTGAAGGGAGAGCAAGTCATGATTTCTACTAAACTTTTGCATGCAGTTGCTATTTAGCTCCCTCGATAAAAAGACACGACTCATCATATGTTGCATGTTTGTTAGTTTTTTTGCTAATATTGTTTTAAAGCAAGTCGAGTCACTTCATTCTCTTTTATTCTCAGTAACTTTAGAGTCCCAGAAGAGTCTTATATTAGAAATAAGGTAAGTACATGAATTTTGAGGTAGCAGAAGAACAGAACCATATGACGAGGACCAAGAGTTGTTTGCTCGAGTTTTGTACCTTAATTATAAATTTTATTTATATATAGAATTAAGACTGGGCATGTACATGCGGAGTACGTCCGCCTTTGTCTTGTCTGGGATATGTTGCCGACCAGTGACACCGACATTTTATTATTTTATATTTGGCTTATTTTTTTCAGACATGTTTGCATGCTAAGATTATTTTCTCTACTTCTTTTTTATCGATATGGGATGCTAGAAAATTGCAATTTAGGCACTTTGAAAGCATTGATGTATTCTCATTTGAAATAACTGTCATTTGATAGACTTGTGTCAGTTATCAATTTAAATGTAAGCGGTGCTCTTTGGATCAAGAATATTCTTGGGCAACCCCCAAGATATAATTAACCAAGTGGGGTATGTCCCCTTGCGAGCACTCTGGACCCCATAATAAACAAACACACTTGAATCTCTGGTTGTAGGTAGCTTTCATAGGCATTCTTTTGTGGATATTTGACACAACTATTTCAATCCGATCTTGTTTGGGAGTATTTGCTTGACCTATTCTAGCGAGGTTTATCGTATGGAGGTTCTCCGCGTTCCTTCTCTTTTCTATCCACTAGTGTTGTATGTCCTGCTTTTATAGTTCCTTTCTTCTCCCGATCATCCACATGATCCAGAAGAGAGACTTATTTGAAAAAAGAAAGAATGTGATAATAGACGAACTGACAACTCCTTCAAAAATAAAAAGAAAAATAAATGGAAACACTTGCATTATATTAAAAGAGATACACATATGACATGCATTTTACATTTAATTTTTGTTAAATGATTTTTACAAATTTTATGAAAATTTGATTGTATACTCCTTCATAAAACACTAGATTAAGACATTTTTGCTTCGATCTCAGATGCTTTGTTTACAAGGATGCCAATGTAACACTTTTGGTAAAATGTAAATATGCTTGCTTCGATCTCGGTCTTCATTTGCTTGCTATTACACATGTAGTTTGCAGGTTGGTTTGAAGTGGGGGGATACGTTTGCTACTAAATATCAGCACTTTTTATCTTTCTTCATTTGAGCTCGGTACTTAAAATGACAGTAGCCTTTTTAGCTTTCATATCTCAATTGGTGGGTATAATGAGTGCATATTCTGTCTTTGTTAAAGTTTCTTGTGTTCATTTTAAGATTCTTATAATGTTAAAGATGATTGACTTCATGATATGATTTTGAACTTTATAATTCTGATATAAAAACAGAGGGTGAGAGTGAGAGTGAGAGTGAGTGAGTGAGTGAGTAAGAGAGAGAGAGAGAGAGAGGAAAATTTTCAACTGACTTTCTAGTAAAGAATAAAGGTAAGCAGCATAAATGGAGAATCCAAAAACTTTATAATTGGGAAAGGGAGAATCGTTTGCTTCAACCACCAGCTTCTCAGATAAAAATTTGAACTTGGAATGCAGGTAAAGGCGCATCTCATTTTCATTCTTAACTCTCCAACTATTTTCTCATTCATTACAGGTAAACCATACCATTAAATTTTATGCCTGAATAAGACTTTCAGCTGTTTTCTTTTTATCATCTCATCCCTTGCAACTACAAGCAGGATCAGGTTTCAAGTTCTTATATTTTAGCAGAAAAATTGCAGTTCTCAGGCATCATGCATATAATTTAGTTTTCCCACAGGTATCTTCTATAATTTCTTGGTATGAATGTAAATTACAAAGATCAGTTAGATAAAGCAAGTTGTTTTTGTTTTCAAAATTATGCTGTAATCAAACCATGTTCATGGCCTCTCTATATGAGTTGCATATGACAGAAGAGAATTTTGTCTACGAGCTCTCAGATTCAAAATCAATGATGATTATAGCTTTTGAATTAGAACTTGAGTTTTAAAACGTCTGTTAATCACCTAACCTGATAAAGAATTTTGGACATCTGAAATTGAAAGACTAACTACATAGTAGACCTATAAAACCTAGGATGCATTACATAAATACCACTTAANGAGCTCGGTACTTGAAATGACAGTAGCTTTTTTAGCTTTCATATCTCAATTGGTAGGTATATGAGTGCATATTCTGTCTTTGTTAAAGTTTCTTCTGTTCATTTTAAGATTCTTATAATGTTAAAGATGATTGACTTCATGATATGATTTTGAACTTTATAATTCTGATATAAAAACAGAGAGTGAGAGTGAGAGTGAGTGAGTGAGTGAGTGAGAGGGAGAGAGAGGAAAAGATTCAACTTGACTTTCTAGTAAAGAATAAAGGTAAGCAGCATAAACGGAGAATCCAAAAACTTTATAATTGGGAAAGGGAGAATCGTTTGCTTCAACCACCAGCTTCTTAGATAAAAATTTGAACTTGGAATGCAGGTAAAGGCACATCTCATTTTCATTCTTAGCTCTCCAACTATTTTCTCATTCATTACAGGTAAACCATACCATTAGTTTTATGCCTGAATAAGATTTTCAGCTGTTTTCTTTTTTTCATCTCATCCCTTGCAACTTCAAGCAGGATCAGGTTTCAAGTTCTTATATTTTAGCAGAAAAATTGCAGTTCTCAGGCATCATGCATATAATTTAGTTTTCCCACAGGTATCTTCTATAATTTCTTGGTATGAATGTAAATTACAAAGATCAGTTAGATAAAGCAAGTTGTTTTTGTTTTCAAAATTATGCTGTAATCAAACCATGTTCATGGNAGTGAAATGCAAATACATAAGAATTGTGTGCTATGCATGTAAATGCCCATTTTCTTTTTTGTTTTTTTTGTCTCATTTAGACGTTATTTAGTTGTAGACTACAAGTTATAATTTGGAGTGATTGGTGATTGTAAATAATTGAAACATTTACTTAGATTGCTGTTATTTTGAAGGTTGTTATCTGAGTTCTTTATAATATAGATAAGTTTTTGTAGTTTTGAAGGATTGTATTTGCACAGATGAACACCAGTTTCAGTTCAAGGATTATATTTTGTATGGATGTACATAATTTTAATAGTATTTTATGGTTTTAATATATTGGATCAAATCCACTTAACAATTGATCCGATTGATCATTTTTCGATCAAAATTTGAGACGCCATGACTTTGGTTGCTTGTGCGAAAAGAACAATTTTGCATGTCTCATCCTCGGTAGTGTTGGTTTCTATTAGTGATTTAATATTGAAGGGCATTTACATACACATCACCCTATTCTTATGTATTTACATATCTAACTCTTATATTTTACATTTTATATTTTCACCATCCAAATCTTTCTTGGTATGTTTGTAAAATTGCAAAGCTAACAGTACAAAATAGCAATTCAATCACAATTAAAAGGATTAAATGGCTATAATTTGTTAAATGCAAGCATCGGGCGAGAAGCTTTGGACTGCTAACAATTTTTT